>VMDO01000199.1:0-40933 GCA_007922755.1 Pedetes capensis | reverse complement strand
CGCCACAGGGCTACCACTGCAGGCTACTGTGTAGTAATACTGGGCATTAATTATGGATTAATAAAGCTCAATAGAAACTTTTTATATTTTTATCTGTGCCTCTTCCTGTTGTTGTTGTTGTTAGGTGCTGTCCAGTCAGTATCTGACTCATAGCGACCCTACATACAACAGGGGAAACACTATTGTCAGTGCTTCTCTGTTGTTCATAGGGTTTTCAACGGTGGATTGATTTTTGGGAGTGGGTTGCCGGGTCCATCTCCCAAGCCTACAGCACCTGGCGTTCCCAGGCAGTCTCCCATCCAAGCACTAACCAGCCCTGATCCTGCTTAGTTTCTGAGACCTGATGGGATCGGATGCCACAGGGCTATGGAAGCAGGCCTGCCTCTTCCTAGGGAGGTCAATTTTGCTGATTAGGAGAAAGAGACAGTAAAACCCTCCTTTGGCCATTCATACAGGTCTCTAATTAACGGATGATTATATGACCTTTGCACAGTCAGTGTACCTAGGCCATTAAACATATGCCACTGGGTAGGTGGTGCCTCTAATACTTAGTATGCTAAAGGTGATGCTTTTGGTAAACAGGTCGGGTTTTAGTTCTCCAAGTTCCTTTTACTTCATTTAATCTTTCTTTATTGCACTCCTGTGTCAAGTTAATAATTTTTTTGATATTGTTTAGTTAGTGTTAGTTCCATCAGGTTAATTATCAGTGGTAAATCTGATGTAAGCTTGTGCATGGAGAAATATAGTTTCTTGTTACTCATATTAGCAGTTTGGCTTCTACTAGGGTATTAGAGTCATCCAGTTGTTTAAATAAGAGTTGAGAAATAATTTTGGTATTAAGTTTGTTACATTATTGAGCTTTAATGCTTTCATTATTAAAGGATACATTTAGGCCTTTTGGGTAAGGGGGAGCTTGTTTTACTCTCTATTTAAGGTTGTACCCTTGGTCTAAAGAGTTGTACTCTTTCAGCGCTTATACTTACATTTATATTTTTATTTACTTAGGTTAGAATTACGGTGCTGGAGATGGATACTGAATACACCACACATTGTAAAAAGAACCAACAGATTTGTCCTAGAAGAAGTGTAACCAGAGTGCTCCTTGGAAGCAAGGATGGCTAGAGTACATCTTATTTTGGATATGTTGTCAGGAGGAATCAATCTCAGGAGAAGGACATTATGTTTGGGAAAGTGGTGGGTCAATGAAAAAAAGGCAGACCCTGAACTAGATGGGTTGACACAGTGTCTGCAACAATAGACTTAAACATCAAAAAGATCATTTGCCTGGTACAGTGTCTGGTGGTGTTCCGCTCTGTTGTACTTAAGGTTGCTATGAGTTGGATCTGACTCAATGGCACCTGAAAGCAAGAAGGTAGAACTAAAATTCATATTGTTAGCTGCTAAGTGAGGCAGGCATGTTTAGGAGCAAATTTCTATATTAATGCATCTTCAAAGTGTTTTTTTCTTCTTCTTCTTCTTGTTTGGTGCCCTCAAGTCAAGTCTGACTCATAGTAACGCTCAGAGAGTTTTCAATGGGTGATTGTCGCAGGATTGTTTTGGGAGTGGACTGCCACATCCTTCTCCCATGTCTTTTTCTTAATTTTCAGCTATAATTTTACAATATACACTAAGCGTGCTCAGAGGTATTCCTGCCCACCACTTTTATCTTTTCAACATGTGCTCTATGACCTTGATGTGAGCATGCTCAAGCATGTACTCCCTGAATGGGCATACTTAAAAATGGGCCAACCCCCAGAGAAATATGTATTGTTGTTGTTGTTAGGTGCCGTCAAATTGGTGTCCGACTCAAAGCAACCCTACATACAACAGGTGAAACAGCATTGTTAGTGCTTCTCTGCTATTCATAGAGTTTTCAATGGCTGATTGTTTTTTGGGAGTGGGTTGCCCGGTCCTTTTCCCAACCCTACAGCACCTGGTGTTCCCAGGCAATCTCCCATCCAGGTACTAACCAAGCCCAACTCTGCTTAGCTTCCAAGATCTGTCAGGACTGGACGCCACAGTGGTACAGGTGAAGGCAGAAATATGTACAAGCTCTCAAAATAAGATCCTCATACTTACTTTGTTTGGGGAGAATACTGCTTTGGAAGGGATTCTTATGCTTCTCACCTGAGCAGGTAATGAATCTTTCTCCACTCTTTTAAGTCTTGGCTGTATTTATTTTGGCTTTGTACTCACCAAGATGAAAACCCATTATATTTGGTTATAAATTGGCTTTATCTAAAAGGGACTTTTCCCTTCAAAGTTTACAGGCTTTTGTTTTTCACCTCCCAGGAGGAGAGGCAATGAACAACATGGGCCTGTCCCAGGCTGGCTCTCCCACACTGCTGGGGATGAACTGGTAAGGGGAACAATAACTTTGGGCCTGACTCACTGGTCCTATGCTGCCATGGTGCAGAATTGTGGTTACACCTAGTGACTACTCTAGGTGTTTTGTTTAGCAGCTTTTCCGGATGGATGGTGCTGGACCTTTGAGTCAACTAACAGAAACTTAATAACAGGGTGGAGAAAGATTCAATGGGTTAAGAGGGAGTTAGGAGTCAGTCACAGGTCCAAGATTACATCTTGGCCCTGAGGTGTGGAAGGCTGAAAGACTACCTCTGTCCAGGCTGATGCCCCAAGGTCTGGGAGGCTAAAGGGGCTTCAAGGTCTCAGCCCTGGCTGGAGACTGATCAGTGATGTGTGAACGTTGTTGTTAGGTGCCATTGAATAGGTGTCCAATTCATAGCGATTCTAGGTACAACAGACGAAATACTATTGTCAGTGCTTCTCTGCTATTCATAGGGTTTTCAATGGCTGATTGTTTTTGGGGAGTGGGTTGCCAGGTCCTTCTCCCGGGCCTACAGCACCTGTTGTTCCCAGGCGGTCTCCCATGCAAGTACTAAACTAACCAGGCTTAGTACTTGCTTAGCTTCCTACTAAGCTTCCAAGATCTGACAGGATTGGATATCACAGTGCTATGTCTAGAGACCCTCAAAGGAGGACAGAGGAAAGGAATGAATTTTCTTTTCTGTCCTAGCTGCTCACATGTTAAAGTTATGAGATTAAGGAGGAATCTTCCTTGAAAACCTGTATTAAGATAAAGGAGCTTTAAAAAAAAAAAAGTGAGGTCTTTGTTTCTTTTATTAATGGGCTGGTTTTGTTTATATATTCCAGGATGCCCAGGCATGTAAATTTACAATTTCAATGCTGGAAAATACCAAAGTCAAATTTTTATCTGGGTAAAAAAAACAATTACAAAGTTTGTATTTTGACTAACCTTTTCTTCCAGCATTAGAATCTGGGCTTGATGACATCTATGTCCAATTTCATTGTGTTTATCTACATATCCTGCATTACCCTTAATATTTTCCCTACTCTAAAACCTTTACCTCCTGTTTCCTCTCTAAAGACAGTTCTCAAAATCTAAGACTCTTCATTTTAATCACTGTCTACCATAAGGAAGAGAAGAAAAGGACATCCTTAGGGAACAATTATGAAATAAAAGCCCATAATTGACACTCAGTCTTTTAAAAATTGTTTTTATACCATATAGCTGGAGGCCTTTTTAACTTATCAGGCCACACATGACCTTACAGACTCCCACATACTTTGAAATGCCTACTCTAGATCTAAACAGCAAAAATAACATCCCAAAATAAAGAGAGGTTTTCTTGGTCTGACAAAACATAAAAAGTACTCTTATGTGCCTAACTAATAACCAGTTATATTAAAATTTTTTGCCTAGATAGGTCTCCAAAATATGACTCTGACATTTTAGTTGACCATTTTAAAACTCACTCAAAACAAATAGATTTAAGATTAAGGATTGCTTAGGGCTAAAAAAAAAATTAGGTAAATACTTAAAACTGAAATATAAAAAATCTAATAAATAAATATAGTTTCTGCACAGCAAAGGAAATAATCAATAGAGTAAAGAGGGATCCTACAGAATTGGACAAAAATCTTTGCCGACTCTACATTTCACAGGGGATTAATATCTAGGATATATAAAGAACTCAAAATATTAAATACCAAAAAAAAAAGAAGAACTAATCCAGTTAATAAGTGGGCAACTGAACTAAAGAGATGGTTTCCAAAAGAAGAAATATAAATATAAAAGGCCAATAAACATACGAAAAAATGTTCAACGTCCTTAGCCATTAGACAAATGCAAATAAAAACTATACTATAATTCCATCTCACTCTAATTAGAATGCCTAGCACCAGCAAAATGACAACAAATGCTGGTGAGGATGTGGGAAAAAGGAACCCTTATCCATTGCTGGTAAACTAAAGTTCAGAGGCAACTGATTTTTCTTGACAGTGCTGGGGATCAATGATACTCAGGACCTCACAAATGCTATGCAGGCACGCTACCACCGAGCCACACTCTCAGCCCTGACAAGTGATTTTTCTAGCCTTTGGGTTAGTTGTCTATTGCTGCTGTGATAAATGACCACCAACTTAGCGGCTTAAAACAACAAGCATTTATTCCCCTAAAGCTCTGCAGGTGAGAAGTCTACAATAGATCCGATGTGGCTAATCAAGGTGGCATCAGGGCTGCATTCCTTCTGGGGGTGCGAAGGGCAAGTCTGTTTCCTTGCTTTTCAAGGTTTTGGAGACCCTCTGCATTATAGAAATCAGTATATAGTTTTCTCAGAAAACTAAAAATGGAACTACAATATGACCTGCTATGTCTCCCTTGCCTGCAGCCATACTACGTGGTGTCTGATCCCGTCAGATCTCAGAAGCTAAGCAGAGTCGGGCCTGATTAGTACTTGGATGGCAGACCGCCTGGGAACACCAGGGGCTGTAGGCTTGGGAGAAGGACCCAGCAACCCATTCCCAAAAAACAAGTAGCCTATGAATAGCAGAAAAGCACTAACAAAACTGTTTTGCCTATTGTCTGTAGGATTGCTATAAGTCAGACACTGACTAGATGGTACCTAACAACAACAACATGCCACTCTCAGGTAAAACAAGTTTAAGCTCTAATGCCATCCTCCGGGTTGATTTAATTGAAAAAAGGCTTACAGGCTTGAGCCACCATGCCTGCCTCCTTCAGCCCATTTAAAAGAAACTTTACCAAATCTTATTAAGTACCCCAACGGCTGCCAAACTCCAGGGAAATGGACTCTAGCCCCAAAACATATTCAGGCAAGAGTCTTATTTCCCTCTTTAAGCATTCAAATACAATTAAAAACTTTTTGAGCTTCATTGGGTATTATAGACTATGGATCCAGGGGCATAGGAAAACAGGTCACCCCCTATATAGGCTCTCAAAGAGCTAAATAGTGCCCAGCTTTTGTCTTGGGAGACAAAACAAAAAAGGCCTTTCAACAACTTAAATCTGCACTGTTCAAGGCTCTTGCCCTGGGTCCCCCCAATTTAGGTAAACTTTTTCTTCTATATGTAACCCAGAAAGAGGAAGGTTTTTATCTACAAAAATAGTCCAGTAACATATTCTCCCGAAATTTTAAATTTACCGGAGACAATCAAGCTCCTGGTTCAAAGAGCCCTGGTACACTATAAAGGGCATCAAAGGGCCGTGCACAAAATAAACAAAACAGCAAACAAAAGACACACAAGCCAAAAAACCAAACTGCAGATAAGTCCATCAAGCAGGCAGTAGAGCTACAGCTATCCCAGATGGCTCTCACTCCTTCTACCCAGGTAACAAATATTTCTCCAACGTTCACTCTTCTCATGGCTATACTAAGGGACCAGATAGTTGGTATGCAAGGGGCACAATTTTCCATTTATCTAAATCTACACAATGAATAGTCTATAAGGCTCTCCATGATTCTTCTGCTCCCAAAAAATGGTTAATATTATGGAAAATATTGTTCTCCAAAATCAGAGGGTCCTGGATGTCATTTCAGCTAAGGCAGGAGGTACCTACAGTCCTCTTAATGGGACATGCTGCTTTTCCATCAATACCTCTGAAAAAGTAAAAAATGAAAAACAAAAACAAAAACCCCAATGCACCAAAATCAAGGAGGATATCAAAATATTAGAAGGTCTTAATCAAAATACCGTACAAATTTCCTCAATGGGAATACTCCTAAACTTTTTCTCTGGATGGATCTGGACTTTCCAGGCTCCTATAGCTCTCTTCTTGTTATTTCTAATCTTGCTTTGCATCTTTGGTCCACGCTTAGTTAGCTTCCTGGTCCTAAAAGATTTCAACACTTCTAGTCCTTGAGGGTCTGCAGCCATAGCACCCTAGCATCTGATCCTGCCTGATCTCAGACGCTAAGCAGGGTCAGCCTGGTTAGTCCTTAGATGGGAGACCGCCTGGGAATACCAGGTGCTGGAGGCTAGGAAGGACCTGGCAATTCACTCCTGAAACAATCTACCATTGAAAACCCTAGGAATAGCAGAGAAGCACTGACAATAGAGCCAGGCATGGAAGTGTCAGGGAGCGTTTTTGTTCTATTGTACATAGAGTCACTATGAGTTGGACCTGACTCCATGGCACCTAACAACAACAACAAAACACTAAGAGGTTAATCCAAAAATTTAAAAAAAAAATGTATATACCCAGTGACCTAGTGACAGAATGCAAATATTTAATCAGGATGCTTGTGCAGCCAAGAACCTTGGGACTGCAGAAATAAAGATGTCAAGACACTAACACAACTAAAAATGGCCAAAAATAAAAATTACCTAAAATGTTTTTCATGGGGACAATAACATTCTTTGTCTTCCCAATAAAGCCAGTCACAACTAAACAGACCGCCTAAAAATAAACTCCATCCCTGATCTGTTTAAGGAGGAGGAGGGAAATGTCTCAGGGGGAATTTCTCAGCTGCTAAAGCAAGGCAGACACCTTTAGGAGAAAATTCCTACATTAATGCATCTTCAAAGAGTTCTTTCCTTTATTTTCAGCTACAACTCTAATATAAACTAAGCATGCTCAAGAATGCATTCCCTGACTGAGAATGCTTAAAAATGGGCCAACCCCTACCGAAATGTGTATAAGCTCCTTCAATAAAATCCCCATGCTTTCTTTGTTCGGGGAGAGCACTGCTTGGGAGGGGATTCCCATGCAGCTTCTTACCTGTGCAGGTAATAAATCTTTCTCCACCCTTTCAGATTTTGGCTGTGTTTATTTTGGCTTTGCACTCACCAAGATGCAAGCCCATTGTGTTCAGTTAAGGTTTGGTAGGCTTCTCACCATTGCCTATAAATCTTCCCCCTATTTAAGCAGGGCGTGGTGGCGTATGCCTGTAATCCCAGAGGCTCGGGAGGCAGAGGCAGGAGGATCACAAGTTGGAGACCAGGGACAGTCTGCGAAACTTAGTGAGACCTTGTCTCAGAAAGTAAAAACATGGGCTGAGGGTGCAGCTCAGTGGTCCAGCACTTGTAGAGCATATAAGCGTGAGGCCCTGGGTTCAACCCCCAATACCGAAAAAAAAAATTCCCCCTATTTTACTACATAGATGGGTTCACTCTAAAAACTATTTGTAGGTAGCTCATCTGGTTTCGGTTCACGAAAAAGTAGCTCACTTCGTTAGCTACTACTAAAAAGTAGCTAAGTTCACTTTGGTAGTTTTATGCTGGCTAATTCATTACACAAAAGGTAGAAAGTACAATCTTCGCTTTCTTCATCTTTCCTTTATGGTACTGTCTCTATAACACCAATTGTTGTTGTTGTTGTTGTTGTTAGGTGCCGTCGAGTCGTGTCCGACTCATAGCGACCCTCATAGGGTTTTCAATGGCTGACTGTTTCAGGATTGCCAGGCCCTTCTCCCATTTTTGCGGTGCTGGGAATCGAACTCGGGACCTCAGAGACTGCAGCGCAGTGCTCTACCAACTGAGCTAAATCCCAGCCCATAACACCAATTAGGTATTTCTATTTCCTATACTTTACTATGGGCTGGGATTTAGCTCAGTTGGTAGAGCACTGCGCTGCAGTCTCTGAGGTCCCAAGTTCAATTCCCAGCACCACAAAAATGGGAGAAGGATGTGGCAACCCACTCCCAAGGCAATCCCAAAGAAATCTGCCATTGAAATCCCTATGAGGGTCACTATAAGTTGGACACAACTTGATGGCACCTAACAACAATAACATACTTTACTATGCCTGCAGCCGTAGCCCTGTGGGGTCCGATCCCATCAGATTTCGGAAGCTAGGCAGGGTCAGACCTGGTTAGTACTTGGATGGGAGACCACCCTGGGGACACCAGATACTGTAGGCTTGGGAGAAGGACCCGGCAACCCACTCCCAAAAATCAATCTGCCATATAAAACCCTATGAATAGTAGAGAAGCACCGACAATAGTGTTTCCCCTGTTGTACATAGGGTCGCTATGAGTCAGATACCGACTCGATGGCACCTAACAACAACAACATACTTTACTAATAAAAAAAAAGTAACGGCACCTAACAACAAACAACACTTTAGTATTAACAAATGGTTTGATTTATAGTGTAATTTAATTATGCTTATGGAAACACTTGGCTAGTTTTAGTTCACAGTGTTCATATAAGGTGAAGGCTGGATGTAAGCCAGGTGCTCTACGTGAAGCTACAGTTTGATTTCTTCCAACACACTTCCCAGTATGCTTACCTCGTCACGACTTCTTTCACTAATATGTTTGGAGTGTGATAATGAATGGTTTGACATGATAAGTCGAGGAGGGGGATGGGTGGTGTGTGTGTGCTTCCTTGCTCTATTCAATGACACTCTCTGTTCTTAATTTCCTACTAAGTCCTCAGATTTCATGGGCGGTAATGTGGGATGCTTCAGTATAGATAATGAAGCCATTGAGTCCCATCTCACGGGCTCTACCTTGACCTAATTTTTTAAGTTCACAATTGTGCTTACGTTGCTGCCTTGAGGTTTGCTGAAGATGGCAATGTGTGGGCTGAGTTGGCAAGAGACGATAAGGTACATCAGGGTTTATTGCTTATAGAACAGGCTCCTCTAGGTGGATAGCAAGCACTGCCAAGTCCTTTGAGCTTTAAGAGGTTGCTAGTCATGCTCAGGCAAATAATTTTGTTTTAAAAATCACATAGGTTTAGGGCTAGGTACAGTGAGGTATCGAATCTTAGTTTGGGACCTAGCTGTCATGTGTTCAGGTTAGACTGTAAGGTTACTTTTGTCACTTAGTTTTAACAATGACTTTTTACAGTTTAGTTAACCAGTAACCTTATGAGGTTTTATCCATGTAACACGCTTTAAGCCAAGTGCTTATTGATTTGGGTTAAAATCAGATGACCAACGTGGAGTGGCTGGCATGAAATTTATCAACCCTAATTTGCATAACTTAATTAAACTTTCATTCCTTGTTTAATTTTAATAGCTGCTGTGTCCCATGGGGTGTGGCTAGGCAAGGTATTTTGAGTTATTTTTTTGTGTGCTTGATAACAGCTCCTTTTTATCTCCAGTGATTTACAGGGCACTCACACTATTATGGGAACGCCTGCATGTATAGTTTTGCTTGTAATCAATAAAAAGGCTAGGAGCAAACCGTTTATTTGTCCATGAGGTTGGTGACTCATCTAGGCATTTTCAGTGCCTTGCTTTGGTTAATTAATCTACATTAACACATATAGACTAGGGAGTGGGTCTTCAACAAGTTATTTTTAGGTAGCAGGTGGTTATAGTCTACAAAGCTACTTTTAAGTGTGATGTTAGTATTGAGGAAAATTTTCAAGCATATAAATAAATAGGTGAGTTTTTAGCTCACTAAGCCTGTAATTTTGCATAAAAAGCAGGTTTTTAAAATTTGCTTTAATAAAGAGTCTAAAAAGTGCTTCTAGTTGAGATTTTAATTAAGTTAAGGATTAAGCTCTTGTTTTTTTATATAGGTATTTATGCTTCTTGTTTCAGGGGTTTGGCAGGAGTCAAGCTACATACACACTGGTATATTATCTACTATTAAAGTTAGAAGAATTGAGTAAATGGGGGTAGGAAGTGGGAAGGCTGTGGATTAAAGAATAGAAGCTGGGCGCGGTGGCGCATGCCTGTAATCCCAGCAGCTTGGGAGGTAGAGGCAGGAGGATTGCAAGTTTGACACCAGGCGCAGTCTCAATAATTTAGTGAGACCCTGTCTCAAAAAAGTAAAGAAAAAATGGGCTGGTGGTGCAGCCCAGTGGTCCACCACTTGCTAAGCATGTGAGCACAAGGCCCTGGGTTTAACCCCCAGTACAGCAAAAAAAAAAAACAAAACAAAACAAAAAAAAACCACAGATTTGTATTCATGTGTTCATATACATATATGTGTATATATGTGTGTACGTGTGTGGACTTGTATACATACATTCCCGTATGTGTGTGCATATGTGAGCATTTATATGTTCATGTGTGTATACATATGTGTCTGTGCAGATGTGTATTAAAATTTCTTAAGTCCATCAATCTTAGACAGTTAGCACCTCATGGATTAAATCCAGTCGGGATATTAGATTAAAAGTCCAGCTACACAGTAATTGACTGACTCCATGACTTGATGGCTATGATGATCCTCATATTTGAGAACACCAAATGCACGACACCTCAGTTATGTGCGATCACAGGCTGATGAGTCACTTGTCCATCGTGATGTCTTATTTCAGAGAACAAGTGGGCGATCTTAGTGTCATGGCCCTGGGGTAAGAACCAGATGTCAGGTATAGTTTCACTTTGGCAATCCCCAAACTCGGGCCCAAATGAGAAGACAGACGCTTCTAGGTGAGCTGATGATTTCACGGAGGATGGCAGATTAAGGAGACCAACACTGGAGGACAACAGTCATGTTGACAAGGACTACCATGACTTAATGTACTATGTCTGATCAAAAGCCTATGTTCTCTATCAGCTAACAGGTCGCATTGGTAAAAGAGTGTTCATATGGCGGACCATTACATGTTGATTTCAGAATTTAATGTTTCATGTATGATGTATAGGTTTATGTATGTGCTTATAAGCATGGGGCCATGAAATTTATGCACCATATACATATACTTGGGCTGGGGTTTAGCTCAGTTGGTAGAGTGCTGCTCTGCACCAAGGCCTGGGGTTCAATCCCCTGCATTCGGAAATGGAAGAAGGACGTGGCAGCCCACTCCTGAAGCAATCCCAAGACAATCAGCCATTGAAAACCTTATTAGGGTCTCTGAGTCAGACCCAATTCCATGACACCTAACAACAACAAATACATATACATAGGATACACTATATTACATGTCAAGTATTAACATACAGTTATTGGGATGAGCATATGATGCACCATATACATAGTTAAGATTAGGTTTATTTTGTTATTTGATTTTTAGTTTTATTTTGATTTTGATTTACAGAGGTCTCTCAATATATAGAGATTTTTTTCTGATATGTATATCAGTAAATAAATGAAACTCAAGTACTGTGAGTCTTGCATGGATTTTCTAATCTTAAGAAGAGAGAGAAGCCTCCTGGTTCCCTCTGGCGCTCCTGTACCACCCCCCAACTGCTCCTGCAGACCCAGAAGCAGGCTTCGAAAGGGGTAAGGGGCAACAGGGCTGACATTCCTTCATGATTTGCAAAGTTGATGTGCTTTTCCAAATTCTCCAATCTTATCTATTTATTTCCAGTCGTATATTTAGATAAAAGTTAGACTTTAGAAGGGAGGGGAACAAGCTGGGCACAGTGGCACACACCTGTAATCCCAGCGGCTCGAGAGGTGGAGGCAGGAGGATCACAAGTTCAAGACCACAGGCAGTCTGCGTAATTTAGCAAGACCCTATCTCAAAAAGTAAAAAGAAAAAAAAAAGGCTATGGGTGCAGCTCAGTGGTCCAGCACTTGCAGAGCATGCAAGCACGAGGCCCTGGGTTCAACCCCCAATACCACAAAAAATAAATAAATAAATAAAATAAAATAAATTAAAAAAAGAAGGTAGGGGAACAGGGATAAGTAAAGGAAAAAGTGGCTTGTAGCTTTACAGAGAAAAGGACAAAAGAGGAAGAAGGTGGAGCTAGCTAATCCTTACAGTGAGATTTAGCAGTCCCAAAGATTCAGGCTTCAGACTATGGTGCATGTTTTTGCGCTAGTTCGTTCAGTGTTTTTAAAATGTGAGCCTCCCCTGAACATCTGGGAGATTTAATATGGAAATGAAGACCTGACAGTTCTGGGCCCATTTCTGCCTCATGGTGGCCACAGGTGAAGCTCAGGGGCTGCTGCTTCCCAGCGACCCTGGATGGCCACGTGGCCAGTGAATCCCAGGATACCCCTCGGCCACCCTCCCACCCAGTAAGGCAGTGTTTTACTTCTCTCCTCTACCCCCAAAACACTGTGACTTATGGTCCCTGATCAAGTCCACCCTACTTGTTTCACAAATGAGAAAAACCAAGCCAAGCGTGAGAAGCTACCTGCCTAAGTTCCTATCATGGCTCCTTTCCAACCAACCAGGCACTTCTGAACTTGTTTTTAGAGCAGAAATGAGAATTGGAGAAACCCATTTTCCCCTAAAACTTCCACTGCCAGCTCCACAACCTTTGACACTAGAATTAGCTGACCTTTCACTCCTTCACCTTCATGGGCCACTCACTCTGGGTCATCCTGCTTAGACAGCAACGTGTTGGTCCTCCCCCATGCCAGGCCCCGAGCCCTGTGGCTGCTCTGGGCATCTTCACGATGATCCCGGGGAATGCACATTATTAACCCATTTTACAGACAAGGAAGGTGAGGCTCGGGACAAGGGGGCAGAGAGTTGGCTGAGCTGCACTTGACCGCAGACCCCGTATATTTGTAGTACGCATGGTCCTTCACAAATACTTAACCATCTCCCTCAATTAAAGACAAACATCGGAACTCATTATCCCTAAACAAAGGTAAGGCTGGGATTTAGCTCAGTTGGTAGAGCACCACTCTGCAGTCTCTGAGGTCCTGAGATTGATTCCCAGCACCACAAAAACGGGAGAAGGATGTGGCAACCCACTCCCGAGGCATTGTCGAGACAATCAGCCATTAAAAACCCTATAAGGGTCACTATGAGTCATACACGACTTGATGTCACCTAACAACAACAACAACAACAAACAAAGGTAAGTGACAAGGTACCAGACAAACAGCAGAAAGGGGCTCCCCCTGTGTACCTGGACTTGTCACTGGGTTTCATGTGTCACAGCTGGCCCCACTACACTAGAAGTTCCCTCTGAGAAGACACTCCGCTCTGTGTGTTTCCATGTCTCCAATATAAAGAGCAGTTGTTTAATTGCTTGGAATTATTAGTCAATACCCTGTAGATTTAGATTTTGGTCGAATTTTTGACTCACATGACCCCTTGGGAGGATGCATTTCATGCCCCACTTGGGTACTTAGAAAAGTCCTCTGACCTCTGCTTATCACGTCCCTCCTCTTCTAATTTTATTAACCTACTGGGAGGGGTACAGCAAATCACAGGTAGGTTTGGTTTTTGCAAACAAAACAAGTTGCACTCATACTTACTTTTTCCAAAGTAGATTAGGCCACAGATTGTACTCTAAGTGACTAAAAAGGCAAGGACCCTACAGACCATCTATGTAAAGTACGCGAATGCCAAAGCAGGCAGGTGTCTTAGATGTAAGGGTAGTTAGTAAATAAGAAGAATACTTACAACCCATATCATAACCAGTCTTCTGGATAAATAAGGATCGATATTCCAGTGAGTGAAAGGAAGAAACGTGATGTAGAAGACTTCCTGGCCCAAAGCGGCTGAAAATCTGAACAGGTAATAGAAGAAATAATTCTTCACGACATACTTCTGTGCATAGGCCTGAAAGACAAAAATCAGAAGGCCAGGAGGTCATTGGACATGTCACTACAGGGCAGGTTTGAAAAAGCCCAGCCTAAAACTCACAGAAGCCTGCAGCTGTAGCCCTGTGGCATCCGATCCCGTCAGATCTCAGAAGCTAAGCAGGGTCGGGCCCAGTTAGTACTTGGATGGGAGACCGCCTGGGAACACCAGGGGCTGTAGGCTTAGGAGAAGAACTCAGCAACCCACTCCCCCCCAAAAAATCAATCTGCCATTGAAAACCTGATAAATAGTAGAGAAGCACTGACAAAGTGTTTCCCCTGTTGTACATAGGGTCGCTATGAGTCGGATACCAACTCGATGGTACCTAACAACAACAACAACAAAACTCCTGGGCCTTGACTGCCAAAGCATCACCTTTTGTTCCCATGGTCTCATCTGTGCAACATCTGTGAATCCCAATTTGCCCATGCAAGCAAGGTATGACATTAGTTTTTTTATAGAATTAAATAAGTAACATCAAAGAGAGAAATACCAGGAGAAGCCACACAAAAAAGTCAAACCTTTTTCAAGGATAGAAACTTGAGGGAAGTCAACTCTCTTAGGTTCCTGAATGTGGTGGACAAAATAGCACACCTCTCTAAGGTGTTCATGCTGTAATCCCTTGTTGTTGTTGTTGTTAGGTGCTGTTGAGTCGAGTCCAACTCATAGCGACCCTATGTACAACAGAACAAAACACTCTCCGACACCGCGTCGTGCCCGGCACTACTGTCAGTGCTTCTCTGCTATTGACAGGATCCTCAATGGCTAATTATTTCGGGGGTGGACTGCCAGGTCCTTCTCCCTAGCCTGCAGCACCTGGTGTTCCCAGGAGGTCTCCTATCCAAGGACTAACCAGGCCAACCCTGCTTAGCTTCCAAGATCAGGTGAGATCGGATGCCAGGGTGCTATGGCTGCAGACAAATAAATATATCACCTTAGGTGGTAGACGGGACTTTGCAAATATAATTAAATGGATGACGTTCAGATAGGAAGACTACCCTGTATTATTTGCGGGGGGGGGGGGGGCACTCAATGTAATTGTAAGGATTCCTAGTAAGAAAGAAGGAGGCAGAAACATCAGAGTCTGAGAGCCAGCTGAGGAGACAGCGCTGCTGGCCTTGCGGGGAGAGGAAGGGGCCATGAGTCAGCGAGTGCAGCGAAAAGCATAAAAAGCAAGGGAACTGGCTGGCCCCTCATACCCCCAGAAGGAATGCAGCCCTCATGCCACCTTGATTTCAGCCACATCAGATCCATTTTAGACTTTGCACTTACAGAGCTTTAAGAGAATAAATGCTTGTTGTTTTAAGCCGCTAAATTGGTGGTCATTTGTCACAGCAGCAACAGACAACTAACCCAAAGGCTAGAAAAATCACTTGCCAGGGCTGAGAGTGTGGCTTGGTGGTAGTGTGCCTGCATAGCATTTGTGAGGCCCTGAGTATCATGGCTCCCCAGCACTATAAAGAAAAATCAGTTGCATCTGAACTGTAGTTCCCATTTTTAAATGGGACTAACAAAGTCAACCTACCACAATGATGGGGTGAGAAATGCTGAGAGTAAGTACATGTGTTGCTGTTGTTGTTAGGTGCAGTCGAGTCGGTATCTGACTCATAGCGACCCTGTGTACAACAGGGGAAACACTATTGTCAGTGTGGTGGATTGATTTTTGGGAGTGGGTTACTGGGTCCATCTCCCAAGCCTACAGCACCTGGTGTTCCCAGACAGTCTCCCATCCAAGTACTAGCCAGGCCTAACCCCGCTTAGCTTCCGAGATCTGACCACAGGGCTACGGCTGCAGGCTAAGTACACGTGGGGCCTATTAAATGCATTCCCATTTCTATGTCCTTTCTTGTCCTCTTATCCTGTTAAGGGGCAAGGGGAAAACAGATTCCAGGGGGTTAAAACTGGAATAAGCAAACAATCCATTTAAAACTATGGCAAACATCTTTACACGATGGCAGACTGGTAATAAATTAAAAAACAAAAACACTGTTGACCTGTCAAATGAATTGAAAATGTACAGTTTTATTTTTCTTAAATTTTTATTCACTTATTTTTTTCTTTGAGACAAGGTCTTGCTATGTAGTTCAGCCTGGCCTGGAACTCACTATACAGCCCAGGTTGGCCTTGAATTCCTAATCCTTCTGCCTTTGTCTTCCAAGTGCTGGGATGACAGGCTTGCAACCACCACAGTTGGCTTAAGAGAGGAGTCATAGATAGTCACAAACTATACAGACAAAATCAAAGTAAAATGCCAACAATGAAAACAGGGAGGGAGAGAGACAGCATTATTGGAGGGCAACTTTGTAAAAAGAAACTGTATGCCTGGATTTTTGTTTGTCTTACACAAAGTCTGAGGCCTTTGTATCCTGGAAGAACTCAGGAAAAAGCTGTGTGTATTTATTCGGCCAAATTCATCAGGCTGCCAAAGTCCAGCTCCTATGCTGGGCTCCGAGAAAATTCAGATCAGCCAGGTGCAGTAGAAGTCCTTATTGGCGAGGGGCATCAAAGAGTGTGACTTGGGGGGATTAATGATTAAAAGTCCAATATCGTGTTTGAGTCCTTGAAAAAGGAGAATCATACTTTTATATTTCAGGAATAAAAAACGATGACCTTGGAAATCACAAGGATGTAACTGTACTCAATGGAGTGGCTTCCTATGAAGAACGCATTCCTTTCTTTTCCTATGAGGTTCTCCATTTTATTCCCGCATCTCCACCACCCCTGCAGAGCCCTGTGACATCGGGGAAAGTTGACACTCTCTTTGGCTGCAGAAGGGGATCTGGACTCATCTAAACCAGTCATGGTAAGTTTGAGAATTCAGCCTCAAGCCAAGCAGTACACAGGACTCCCCTTGAGACAGTTATTGGCCAGGGTGGATGGCACATGTCATGAGCTAAAAGAGGGTCTCTCACAGGGATGCAAAATGTACTGCTAATTGAATTCCAATTAGAGAGAATGGCAATAGAACCATCCTAAATAGGAAAGATGGTAATGTACAAAATGAATCAAATGAAGAACTTTATAGTTTCACCCTCCTGCTAAGACATGGCTGGATTGGCAAAACAAGGACAAGGGATTATAGCAAATAAATGACAAATGTTTTCTCTCTCCTCTCCCCCCAACACCCCTGACCCCCCGCCTACAGCAGATCCATGAAACGATTTGATGTAAGAACTAATCTCTGCAGGTTCTGTTTTATAAATATACACCCAACAGACCTATTCCTGACAAAATCCTATCAAGACCCCCTTTTCATATAAGGGTTATTTTTACCTACCAGCTACCAGGCACACTTAGGAATCTGTCTTGCTTTGAAGATTTACAAAGAGAATTTTTGCCACAGTCTAACAAGGGTCAAATCTCTCCCTGGTGTCATTTCATGGTACTCAAGTGTTATATGACATTATAAATATCCAGTGACAGTCATTTCCCTACTGTACAGAGTTACCTAAGACCCAGTTCAACATTTCAATTTGGGTCAACCATTGAAAAGACCATCAAAGATGACAAGCAAACTGCTTTAGAGTTACACATTACTAATTAATACCTCCAGATGAGCTCTTTGCAATCTCAGGGATTCTCTTTTAAAGAGAGCTACATATTTTTAAGAGAGTTACATATTCTCTAGGTTTTCCTAGGGATAGAGAACCAAAGGTGCAATTTAAAATATCTATATCTATATCTATCTATATATATATATATAAGACATTCAAAGAATTTCTTAGATAACTTCTCCATATTTCTAGGTAGCTTCTCTATATAGCTTGCGAGTTAACATTTACCATAAAATTTTTAGGAGCTATGGGTACGCAGGGCTAGGACTTAGCTCAGTTGGTAGAGCGCCACTCTGCAGTCTCTGAGGTCCCAAGTTCAATTCCCAGAACCACAAAAATGGGAGAAGGACATGGCAATCCACTCCCAAGGTAATCCTGAAACAGCCATTGAAAACCCTATGAGGGTCACTATGAGTCAGACACGACTCAACAGCACCTAACAATGGGTACACAAATACAGTGGTAAGTACTGTCTTTTCAGAAAAAGAATCTGAGCTGTCCTTCTAGGAAATCTCAGTGCTTAGGATTTCAACATGCCTTAGGAAATAACACAAATTTTATTTCTGGTGTGTGTGTTCTCATGAAAGAGAATGAAAGAGAGAAGAAAAATGGGTTAGCAGTAGAAATGGCAGGTAAAGTGAATGGCAGAAAGGAGAGGAAGGCTAAGAGCTGAGAGAAAGGAACCCACATCCCAGCACACTACTTCCACATCTCCAGCTGGCCACATGAGGGCCACACAGGGGTCCCACAGCCCAGGTTCTGGGGCAGTGTTTCCAAGGCACTCCGTCTCTTCTCTGATTACTCACATGTTGACAGCACCCAGGCAGAGAACACTGAACAGTCTAGTACCTGCAAACCAGGACAGCTCTCCTCCCACCAAATGGTGGAAGTACTGAAACCCCAATTTAAGAGAATGTGCATTTGGAGTGTTTCAAGAGAAAAAGGTTAGCGACTAATCCTTTAGACAAAAGAGTAGGGAAGCATTGAGCATTTAGGTAGATAGAAAGCCATTACACAATGCTTTGGAGGCCCATCCTTTGTGTACGCCTTCTGTGCTGTGATTTCTACCCTTTATGCACTTTAATAAATTTATAATGACTTTTTCTGCTATTAAAATAAAAACGAAAATGCTTCTTAGTCCACACATCATCTGTCACACAGCCAAATGAAGAAGTGTCTGGGAAATAAGGGATGATAAATGGAAATTACCCGCCCACATATCCATTATTACTAACTGCAAAGTGTCATTGGTATTTTCATTGTTAGGTGTTGTTGAGTTGGTATCTGACTGATAGTGACCCTATATACAACAGGGGAAACACTATTGTCAGTGCTTCTCTACTATTCATAGAGTTTTCAATGGCAGATTGATTTTTGGGAGTGTGTTGCCAGGTCCTTCTTCCAAGCCTATAGCACCTGGTGTTCCCAGGTGGTCTCCCATCCAAGTACTAACCAGGCCTGACCCTGCTTAGCTTTCAAGATCTGACAGCATCAGATGCCACAGTACTATGGCCTCAGGTGGTACTTTCATTAGTGTATCTTATTTATTGGTTTGTTTTCCTGAAAGTTGAAAACAAATCTTTACATAGGGTTTCTTGGGATCTTGGTCCTCTAATTCCCATTTTCCCTTTTGGTTATAAACACTCCAAATGCACATTCTCTTAAATTGGGGTTTCAGTACTTCCACCAATTGGTGGGAGGAGAGCTGTCCTGGTTTGCAGGCATCAGAGTGTTCAGTGTTCTCTGCATGGGTGCTGTCAACACATGAGTAATCAGAGAAGAGACGGAGCCCACGGGGTGACTGCACAGGGTAAGAGAAAAAGCATGGAGGATGCAGGACTTCTTGACTCAGCTTTGCCATGAGCATCTGAGCAGCATTCTGTTTTCTTAACACATGTCGAGGAGTCCTAAATGCAAAGGAAATTTGCCCAGGTCAGAGCCACTGGGTATAATAAGAGCTGACCCAGACAGCAGAGCAGCGAATGCCCAGCAGACCTGGCAGCCTGCCCAGCTTTTGCATTTCCAAAGGAGGGATGCAAGAAATAGCTCTTAGTCAAAACAATGTGTGACCTTGGGGAAGCTGATTTGCTCTTCTGAACGTCAAAGGTCTCAACTGCAAAACTGCAAAGGATAGAGTAGAATAAGTTCAGTTGCTTTTCATTTTTTAAAGTGTTCTAACACTAAGCTATGTCCCTAGTCTTCAATTATTATTATTTTTTTTCTGAGATGAGGTCTCACTGTGTAGCCCAAGCTGGCCTTGACCTCATGATCCTCCTGCCTCAGCCTCCCAAGTGCTGGGATTGCAGGAATCTGCCACCATGGCCAGCCTCAGTTGCTTTTTAATGTAGACGACTTTTTTAAATGAATCAAGAGAAAGTTCATTAAATAAAATGCTGCCCCAGAGCTTATTATATAAAATCAAAAGTCTGATTTAGGTGTGGTGGTGCATGCCTATAATTCCAGCACTTGGGAGGCTGAGGCAGGAAGATCGACATGAGTTCAAGACCGGCCTGGACTATCTACCAAGACCCTGTCTCAAAATAAATAAATAAATAAATAAAGTTTTAAAAATTAAATTTAAAAAACGACCTAAAATCTGTCCAATTGGCTGAAAGTGAGGAAAGTCCTGGGGGCCACACACCTCTACCACCTAGACTTCTCAGCAGAATCCATCAGAGTAGTTCAGAGATCAGTTTGAAAATCACTGATCTTAATCTCTTCCAGACCCAGATATCACCTTCCCATCATTAAACTTTGAGTATATGGGCTGCAGGCATTCCAACCTTGAGGTCTTTCAGGGATTTGATAAACCCCGGACCAATGTTGCTGTAAGGTCATATTACTTGTCTCTATTTCTTCCACATTAGAGCTATAAATGTAAGTTCTCTTCCAAAGGTCAAGTTCAAGATACTCCACTATCTCAACAGAGCCGGAAGGAATTCACATCCGGGAGGATGGTAATCTGCAACTCTAAGCAATCCACTTTAATTAGAAGCAGTAAGAAAGAGCTCATTCTCTGGGGCCAAGAGAGATGACATCTATAGAGACTTACTTTAAAATGACTGTAAGACCCAAAGCTCTTTTAGAGAACACACCAACAGCAGTGTATCCTTTGCAATGATTTGTCAGAGGACAAAATTACAATTTAGCTTAAAGATAACAACTGGCTTTGTTTTTTATTCTAGAATCAGGCAATACTTCTTTCCATAAAATGGAATTGAGTTTTCTGATGGTATCAGAAGAGGTTGATTTTATAGAAAGAAGATGCCTTGAAGAAAGCAGAAACAAATGCAAAAGCAGTTGGTCATTTCAAAATTACTTTGCTTATAATCACTTTGCTTGTAATGCTGGAAGAGGGAGACAGGACAATAGGAAAACAACTGATGAGTTAACATGAAGTTATTTCTGGTTGCTGATTTTTGTGTAAAGATTAAGGGAGAGGGAACTTCATTGTTATGCTAGTTGGAACTGCCTTATCTGGGAAATTTTGCTGTCCTCACTCCAACCCTGATTTCCCAGACTAAATAACTTAGTTTCAGAAGAACTTTAGCATCGGTGACTCCATTTTGAATTTTAGCCTGGTCCATTGGGGCCCAGTATATGAGTTTTGTGTAATTTTTACTTAATAGTCTTTGCTTTCGAGCAGTTTTACAGATTAATGAGAAGGAAGCAAATGAATACAAAGTAGGATGACCTAGAGAAACAAAAACAGCCAAGTGAGAGGGCAGGCCACAGAATCAGGTGGTTAGGCCCATGGAATCTGGAGACACAGTGTCATGGATTGAAGACAGGTTGCCTACCACTTACTACTTGAAAAATTTCACACTAATTACATGATCTCCCTGAGCCTCAGTTTCTCCATCTGGAAATGGGAATAATATCAGGACATACCATGTTGGAACATTTGGAAGATGAACTGAGATGGTGATGACAGTATGTGGGAAGAACTCAGAATCAAATCCTGGCAAAGAAATTTCTCAATGAGAACGGGGTGTTGGCTATGATGATGGTGGTGGTGGTAATAATGGTGGTGGCAGCAGTGGCAATAGTGGCAGTAACAGAGGCGGTGAGAAATTCTGGAAGGTGCTTTTCAATTCTAATGTGTACACACATCCACAAGGGAGTCTTATTAAAATGCAGAGTTTAATGCAGTTGACCCAGGGGAAGGCCTGAGAGTACTAAGAAGCTCCCAAGTGAGGCTGACGCTGCCATGTTGGTGGCCCATGGGCCACTACTACTTTGAGTAGTGAAGATCAGGAGCACCCCATCGAAGGGTTTTAAAGGATGAAAGTAAGGCTCTCAGGCATAATCCTCAATGTTAGAGGAAGTCATGATTAGAGTTAAGAGAGTATGATAGTGTGGCTGAAGCCACAGAGAAAAATGCCAGTGACAAACCAGAGCAAAACAGCTGGTGAAGTCCATGGAGGGTCCTGCAACAGTCGTGCAGGAACTGAGCATAGAGGGACCAAAGGAAGAGCACACATGAAACACACCCCACTCAAATAGCAGTCTGATCAAATGTAAAATAAAAGAAGCCAACATGGGGCTCCTGGCCTTGATTTGGGAGAGGTTTACATAAATGCCAAAATGAGTTAAGAAGGAGTGGCGAAGTCTGAAGAGCATTCCTCCCCTCTTGGATCCTCATGATCCAGAAATACAAACCTTGTTTCCCTAAAAAGGGCTTTGGCATCACTGTCAGGGTCCTGGCTTACAAACAAGGTTCTCAGACCTCTGCAGGGAGGAACATTGGTCGCCATGATCTCTACCAAAATGGCGGCAGCATTTACTTTCATATTTACAACAACATTAAAATTCTGTACTTATTTTTTTAAGGAAAAATAAAACCTAAAAAAAAGCACATAAAGATCAATGGTTTTTAGAAACTCTAAACTTTTTTTATTTTAACCCAAGCTGGCTGGGAAATTCTTTGCTATTTCTAGCTACATTTGCAACAATATCTGTTCACCCTAAATAGGCCAGGATACTTATTTTCATCAGCTCCTGACGGCTGTCTTACTGTCACATGTTAGCCCAAGGTAGGTGGTTTGGATCGTGAGAGAAGCCGGATACTCGCCCATGGGCTCCAGACTGATAGACACTAATGGGAACAGGGCCTCCCTGGAAAAATTCCTTCCAAGGTGGGAGCAGCGTCCACAAGGACAGATGGTTTAGCACTAGGACTCCATGTCCATGCTCTGGGTCATTTAGCCAGAATTTCTAATCTATAACCTACAGATTAGGAAGGGTGGAACTAAGTAATTTGACACCTCTTTCAATAGAACCCATACTTGGCAAGGCTTTGGTTCCCCTACCTCTTTCTGAGCAGCAAGGCTTTAATGGCATGTCCTTTCACACCACAGAGATGGAATATTTGTAAAAGAAACCCTCTCTCCAAGCCATTATAATACACCTAGCATGATAATGGTTCTAGGGTTTAGCTCAGTTGGTAGAGTGGTTCTCTGCACTCTCCAAAACCCAGATTCAATCCGCAGCACCACAAAAATGGGAGAAGGATGTGGCAAACCACTCCCCAAGCAATCTGGAAACAATCAGCCTATGAGGGGCACTATGGTGTCAGACTGGACCTAGTGGCACCTAACAACAGCATGTGAATACACCAGGCACAAACCAACAGTGCCGAGCATTTTTTTAAAAAATGAACATGGCAAATCTCTTCCTAACAGAGATTATGTCTACATAGACCATTTATTCACTGCTTATACTTTAGCAACGGAAGGTGGACAATAAACTGGTCATTTCCTTGAGCAATAAGTGTTTTGAGGTCATCAAAGCAGCCTGATGTGCTACAGAGTGATGCATGTATGAGCTAAGCCCCAACGGGGGGAGGAGCTGGTTCTGCTGGAGTCTGTGGGTCAGAGAAAGAATACTTAAGTCAAAGATCCCCAAGCAGGAAGAAGATGCTGGAACACGAAGGGTGTGAAAGAAAGAGACATGGCTGAAGGTAAGAACAGAAGGTAGTCATGGCGGGGTGGCCCACACCTGTAATCCTAGAGACTCGGGAGACAGAGGCAGGAGGATGGCAAATTCGAGACCAGATGCAGTCTGGGTAATTTAGCGAGACTCAATCTCAAAGAGTAAAAAGATGGGCTGGGGGTGCAGCTCAGTGGTCCAGCACTTGCAAAGCATGCAAGCGTGAGGCCCTGGGTTCAATGCCCAGTACAGCAAAAAAAAAAAAAAAATAAAAGAACAGAAGCTAGATCAAGCCATGGTTTGAGATGGAGGTTGGGAGAAATAGTAAGTTGCCAGAGGGTTTTTAAAAGGAGTGTAATTTAATCTATTCTGATGAGACTAAAACAGATTTTTGGTTCAGAAACCATGGGATGAATCTTTGCTTTTGTTTGTTTTGAGACAGGGTCCTCCAGTGTAGCCCAGGCTGGCCTGGTGCTTCTGATCTTCCTGCCTCAGCCTCCCCAGTACTGGAATGACAGCCCTAGGCGACCACACCCTGCCCAAAGCCCTGCTTGCTTTTGCTTGACTTCTTAAATTTAATGAGAGGACTGCGAACGTAGCTCAGTATTAGAGAGTGTGCTTAACATGAACTTGAGTTCAATCCAAGAACCAAATAAGTAAATAAAAATAAACGTAATAGAATAAAATCATTAGCAATGCTGAACTTAAAACCCGTTGGGGCAGAGTCAATTACATCAATTCTACTATGAGGCAGGCACATGATAGCCTGAATTCACAAATCTATTCACTAATATGCTCCCTTCACTTTTAATTACACTAACTATTTTTCTAAGATGAGAAAATCAATCTCTAAAGAGAACTGAGTGATTACTAAGGAAGATCCACAGTGCATCTTGAAGGGGAAAACAGAAGAAAGGAGAATGCACAGGGATTTCTTCTTTCATCTTCAGATCCAGCTAGAATTACAGGTTGGGCGACCTAACTGATGTCTGCTCCAAGCGCGAGAGCGATTAAAATTTCAGGATGGCGAGACCAAAAGTCAATAGATGGAAGGACGACTTCTTCGAGTGAAAGCTGGAGAGGGAACTGCACGCTAATCACTTTCGTCTGCCTCGTTGGCATTTGTCAGGATTCCTCCCTCTGTGGTCGCCGAATACAAGGGAGGTTTGTGAGGCCTGAGCCCAGCCTGGGTTTTTACGGACAGTGGAGCGTTAGCTGCAGCCTTTTACGCAACCTGCGCGCTCTTGCTCAGGCCATTCTGGCGGATCTCAGCGCATCCTCGGAACGCCTAAGCTCTTTCTTCTCTTCAAGGGACAGCAGCTAAGTTGGGTGTCATTAGGACGGGTGAACCAATGCTACTGATTGGCAAATTCCCAACAGTGGGAGACAATGAGCCACGGCGCCGATGACGTGCCACGTGAACGTGGGCGTGGGTTCGGCCACCGGATAACACATTGCCTCATCATTGCCTTTGGAACTCTGGGCGGGAAACACACAGATATTTGCTGGGGAATCAAGTGTAGGGACAGGCGAGGGCGAGAACCAGAGGTGAGCCACGTGTCTGCAGAACACGGCAATCTGTAGCCCTCGTTTCAGAAAACAGAGCCGTGGGCCTCTGCTAGAAAATTCCCTCCCCAGACAAGAAGGGCAGCTGGAGGTGACGGGGAGAACAGAAATAACCGCTGCCATTTTTACAGGGAGGAGAGCCAGCTGCCCTTCAGAGTCCCAAAATGTCTTAAGAACTTAAGTGTTTCTCAAAACATTCTGGATTCACGCAAACCCGAAACACATTGTGCCGAACATTCTTCTATTTAATTGGTAAGCCCTTGTGTGTTCCGGGGGGATTTTCGCTGCAGATGTTTCTGATTTGTTTATATTAACTTATCAAACTGACATCTGGAAGAGCTGCATGATGTTGAAGAAGGAGTCTTATAAACTTGGGCTCATTGGTTCTAATGGTTCATTCGTTCATTCACTCCATTCCAGGAATGGAGTGGCACCTCACCCTCCACCTGGCCCCAACATAGGCACACCAAGAACCCCGAACTTGGAAGGACTGGTTCAACCTCTTCCAACCTGGCAGTACATCCCTACCCAGTGTCAAGGATCAAACCCAGGGCCCTGCACGTGATAGGCAAGAGCTCTACCACTGAGCTCCTAGTCCTTACAAACATTTTCTTTTTTTCTTCCTCTCTTCCTTCTTTCCCCCTTTCCTTCTTTCCTCCCTTCCTCCCTTCTTTCCTTCCTTCCTCCCTTCTTTCTTTCCTTCCTTCTTTTCTTCTTTTATTCTTCCCTCCTTGGTTTTTTGAGGCAGTCTCACTATGTACCCCAGGCTGACCTCGAACTCGTGACCCTCCCACCTTAGCCTCCTGAGTACTGAGACTACAGGCGTGCACCATCACACCCAGCTCCAGCCCTCAAAAACATGTTCTAAAGCTTTCAAAGACACCATCAAAATATAAGCAAGTTATCTGGGCACATATAGGGTTTACGCCTAGATAATCTTTTACATTGACAGATTTCAAATGTAAACATTTAAATCTAAATCAACAAAAACAAAACTGACATTTGCTATTAATTTGCCACTTGGGTCATGGAGATTTTATCTGCGGCTTTTCTTGCTTCCTTCCTTCTAGTTTGTTTGCACTAAATGGGAACAGAACTTTAGCCTGGCATTTTCTTTAGCCAAGACTCTCCTGTGAGGAGGTGTGTGTCCCAGAGAAGGAGGAAGCACAAAGGGACCTCTGAGTGACCCCTCCCCATTTCCTAAATCCAGCCGTCTATTTTCCAGAGCTCTAAAGGAATCCAAGATGGCAGAAGGGTTCCAGGGAAGGACTTTCTGTCCTTGATCCACTCCATTCGCTGGTGACTGTCAGGTGTCAGTGGACATCTGTACTCAGGTGAGGATGGAACAGACCCAGGAGGGCCATAACGGACGTGGAAGGACCTTGTGCTCAAAGGGTTGCAATTTTTCCACGCCCCTCCTAAGTGTCGTCTACACAAAAAGTTCTGGAGACATTCCATCAAATTTCCGTCATATTTTCAAGTTGTAGGTCCCCACTGGAAGGCTAGATCTCAGGAAGTTTAAAGCTACTTGTCACAAAAATAAACTCAGGAAGAGCTTTGAAATTGTGTGTACACACATGAAAGAGCATTAAGGGGAAAGCCGTGCTGGGTTAGAACAATGTCCTTCCCACCCAGCCCATCGCTAACCCACTGATTTCTTTGTGCCCTGTGAAGTTTTTTTTTTTTTTTGTACTAGGGGTTGAACCCAAGGCCTCGCACTTGCATGCTTTGCAAGTGCTGGACCACTGAGCTGCACCCCCAGCCCATTTTTTTACTCTTTGAGACAGGGTCTTGCTAAATTACACAGGCTGCCTCTGGTCTCGAACTTGCGATCCTCCTGCCTCCACCTCCGGAGCTGCTGGAATTACAGGCATGTGCCACCATGCCCGGTGAAATTATTTTTTAATTTAATTTTTTTTTAATTAAAGTTCTAGGCTTTTTTTACATCACATTCCTCCCCCCTGCTCTCTGCTTACCACTTGTTTTCTTTCTTGTTTTTTGATTAACATATTTCACTTGAGACCATCGAAGTTTCAAAAACGGTATTAAAAAATGAGAATCACGGCCGGGCGTGGCGGCGCACACCTGTAATCCCAGCGGCTCGGGAGGTGGAGGCGGGAGGATCGCAGTCTGCGTAACTTAGTGAGGCCCTGTCTCAAAAAGTAAAAAAAATTGGGCTGAGGTGCAGCTCAGTGGTCCAGCACTTGCAGAGCATGCAGGTGCGAGGCCCTGGCTTCAACCCCCAGTACTGCAAAAAAAAAAAAAAAAAAAAAAAGAAGAAAAAGAAAGAAAGAAATCTGAGTTTCCGCACCTGTGTGGTCAGTTTATAATAAGTGGCAGCTTCCTCATCAGGGTATTTGGCAGAGAATCTACATACGTGATCTGAATCAGACCATATTGGATGCACGGCATGTGCTCAGTAAGTGGTAGAGGTGTTTGCATTCTTTTCATTAACAATATAAAAAGTAAGAAAATAACTGGGCACGGTGTCGCACACCTGTAATCCCAGCGGCTTGGGAGGCGGAGGCAGGAGGATTGCAAGGTTGAGACCAGAGGCAGTCTGCGGAACTTAGCGAGACACTGTCTCAAAAAGTAAAAAAAAAAAAAAAATGGGCTGGGGGTGCAGCTCAGTGGTCCAGCACTTGCAAAGCATGCAAGCGCAAGGCCCTGGGTTCAACCTCTGGTACCAAAAAAAGAAAAAGAAAAAGAAAAAGAAAATATCTAAAGAATATCCAGTTATAGTGGAAGACAGGAGACAAAGCTGGTAAGAAAATTAATAAGAAAAAAATATATCATGGAGGAGGAAGAGGCAAGTCATTCATCCTGGAAAGATGACTCAAGGTTTGACAGAAAGAAAAAGGGGAAGAGGAGCATTCCGGCTGCAGGGAACAGCATGGAGAGGCGTGGAAGCTGCTCGGTACAGTGTTCCTGGAATAGCAGCTAAATATAGTGTTGCTGGAGTGCAAGGTATTTTTGAGGAGATAGTCAGCAAAGACAGCATTTGTCAGCAACATAGTCAGCAAACCTAGGAAGGAAGACCAGAGCCAGAGAAAGGAGTTCGGATGCCCATAATAAAAAGGGTGGATTTACTATGTGGGCAACAGGGAGCCACAGAAGATGCTTGAGGCAGAAGTATCAGGATCAGAGATCTGCTGTCCTTGATGACCATGACAATGCTTAGCAATTTTCTATCATTTTCAGATTCAATGCATCTTAAGCAGAAGTCACAGACATGGGACATGGGAACAGTGAATGCCTTCTCACGCTGTGTTCTTGGAAGGAGTGACCCGCGACCCAGTCTCTGCCATCCACAGCCCAGCAGGCCCACAAGAGCCTCTCTATGCTCCCAATAAACATCTGAAATAGGAGCCGAGAGCGAAGGGGACCTCGTGGGCCACGGTGGAAGATGAATAAAGCTTGGTTTCTGTGTTTGGCCTTGGCTTGGCCATGTGGGATCTGATGATACAGTTATTTAGCAAGAAACCACAGGAACAAAAACAATGTGATGGAGCCCAGAGAAAGTGATGGCAACTTGGATGCCCCAGGCTGTGCACCCACCCACCCAGAACACAGCTGGGGGGGAACCCACCCAGCTCTGTCATCAGCCCTGCAGGCTTTGGATCCTCCGCTGTAAACAAAGCCTGTGGCTCCCGTAGCCATGGCAACAGAACTCGCTGAAATATCACAGTGTGGGGAATGTGGTTCCCATCTCTTTTCACAAGAAGGCCATTTCCAGGAAGCATTCTGTGACCCGGGCCAATGACCCTGACGTGTCAGAGCTGGTCAGAGAAACATGGTTTTTGTAGCCTTGAAAAGGAAGGGAAGCAAACCACAGTAACCTATCTGTAGCATATCTGCTTACACAAGGATGACGAGAAATCAGGAACCTCGTGGATTTGAAGACCAGGAGGGTGAAAAAGAGCCTTTGCGGTTCTCAGAGCCCTCACTGGAGAGTGGTGGACAGAGGTCCAAGCACGCAAAGCGCCTGCTCACTGCCCAAGTCTCTCCCTGCCCCACCTCCCTCTCTCTCTGCTTCTCTCTCCCTCTCTCTCTCTCTCTCTCTCTCTCTCTCACACACACACACACACACACACACACACACACACACACACACACACACACGCAGCCATCTATACCACAGTGGGAACTTGCCATACGAAGCCAGTTCCACATCTCCTTGACAAACTGAAATGGAGCTGCTCTGGTTAAAATAACCACCTGAGCATCATCTGTGCCCTTGTTCTTTGAAGTGTGGTCTCCATAGCAGCAGCAGAGGTAACCCTTAGAAATTCAGAACCTCAGGCCCCACCCAGATCTGCAGAAGCCCTGGGAATTTTAATTAGCTTCCCCAAGTGGTTCTTCTGTACATTAACATCTGAGAAGATGAAACTGCGAGAAGCACCCATGTCCATCCACTGAAAATAAAATGAAAATATCTCAACGTCCTGAGACACTCCTAGCCATGAATGTGCACATAGGGAAGCTGCATTTTTATTATTATTTTTACTTCTTGCAGTGCTGAGGCTCCAACGCAGGGCCTCCCATACGTTAGGCAAGTTCTCTACCACTGAGCCATGCCCCCAATCATGGAAAAGCTACTTGAAAGGTGCAGACGCACTCAGGGGTTAAGAGGTAAATATAAAGAGACAGAAAGGAGATTGGGCTGCCTAGGGCTATGGGTGAGGTGGAGAGAAAGGGAATGACTGCTGATGGTATGGATTGCTTTTATTGTTCTGTTTATTGGATGTCCAGGAGTTGGATCCGACTCATAGTGACCCTATACACAACAGAATGAAACACTCCCCGACACTGCGCCCTGTACGTGATCTTTTTATACTGAGCCCAGTGTTGCAACCACTATGTTTCTTCTCATTTTGAGTCATGCCACATCAGCAAATGGAAGTCCCAGGGGCTTTACTTCATTCCCATCATTAAGGTCAACTCTTATTTTGAGGAGGTAACTCTTCTCCAGTCATTTCTTTTCTTTTTCTTTTTCTTTTCTTTCTTTTTTTTTTTTTTTTTGTGGTACTGGAGGTTGAACCCAGGGCCACGTGCTTGTATGCTCTGTAGGTGCTGGACCACTGAGCTGCACCCTCAGCCCATTTTTTTACTTTTTGAGACAGGGTCTCGCTGAGTTACGAAGACTGCCTCTGGTCTCGAACTTGCGATCCTCCCACCTCTGCCTCCCGAGCCGCTGGGATTACAGGCGTGTGCCACCGCATGCTTGGCTCCAGTCATTTCTTGAATGCCTTCCAGCTGGGGCTGGGACTCATATTTAACAGTGCTTCTCTGCTATTTATAGAGTTTTCAATGGCTAATTGTTTCAGAAATGGGCTGCTGGATCCTTCTCCCTAGTCTGTTTTAATCTGGAAGCTTAGCTGAAACCTGTCCACCATGGATGTCTCTGCTGATATCTGAGATATCGGTGGCATAGCTTTCAGCATCACAGCAGTACGCAAGCCCCCACAGCACAAGATGGCAGACATGTGAGAGTGATTGCTGCTTAGGGTGCTGAAAATTTAAAATTGATTGTGGTGACAATTGCACAACTCTGTGGCTATCCTAACAATTTTCAAACAGGTGAATTACATAACATGTGAACTCTATCAGATTAAAGCTGAAAACATGAAGCCCCAGAAATACCAAATGGAAAATTTCTGACTGCAAAAGAGACCATCTACAGAACAGATTTTTTTTTTTTTTTGGTGGTACTTGGGGGGTGAACCAAGGACCTCACACATACATTGCAAGTGCTCTATCACTGAGTCACAACCCCCAGCCCCTTTTTTATTTATCTTGAGACAAGGTCTCGCTAAGTTGCACAGGCTGCCTCTAGCCTTGAACTTGGAATCCCCCTGCTTCTGCCTCCAGAGTTGCTGGGATGACATTCGTACGCCATGGCGTCCAGCCAGAAACAGATCTTGAAGGGTAACTCTGCCAGGAGATTGCTCTATTTTCCTAGCCTGGACAAGTTTACAGAGAGGCACTGAAGTGGGCACTGGCTCCTAAAACAGAAGCGATGCAGTGCTGCCTAAGCTCCACTCCACCACCAGGGTCCATGGCCTGGGCTCGGTGGTTGAGATGCTCCACTCTGCCCCTACTCCTGGAGCAAGCCCTTCTACGGTCCCTTCTGCAGAACTCGGGAAGATGCTCGTGTTCTAGATCCTTCTCCAAGCACCTAGCACCCCTAGTGTTCCCAGCCCAAATGCCTGAGCCTGCATGCCAGGCCTGCAAAACTCTCTCTGCCAGGTTGGGCCTTCCACTAGTATAAAAATCCTCTGCCTGTGGACACTCCCCCAGACCTGAGGCCTGCCTGAAGGACCGCTGCTGTTTTTTCTTAAATCTCCCTTTATTAGTAAATGATGATGGGGTACAGAGTAATACAGCATTGGCTTTTTCCATTATGCATCCTTTACATCACTTCTGGCAACACTTTCATCAACCCACAAGGTTTATGGAGCCTTATGGCTGATATGTAGTAAAACTCAAATGCTTATTTGGGTTATATTCCCCTATTTTTCCAATGTACTCATGAAGTTGCACTGTTTACATTGGGATCATCCTCTCCCCCTTCATCCCTCCACATTGACCCTCCCTACCCCACCTTCCGTAATCCTTGCTTCCGGCTGCTAGTTCCCTCCCTCCTTCTTTCTACTCTTTATATTGTCCCTTCTACGCTAAGTTTAACTGTGCATTTTTTATATATCAATTTATATATAGGAATTTTTCTTCTTTTAAGTTATGATTCAGCTCCCACATATGAGTGAGAACATATGGTATTTCTCTTTTTGAGCTTGTGTTCATTCACTTAATGTTCTCCAGTTCCATCCATTTTGCTGCAAATGACATTATTTTATTTATTTTTATTGCTGAGTAGTATTCCATTGTGTATGTGTACCACAATTTTTTTCATCCATTCTCCTGTTGACAGGCACCTTGGTTGGTTCCATATCCTTGCTATTGTGAAAAGTGCTGCCTTGAGTATGGAGATGCAGGTGTCTCTGTGGTATGATGACTCCTCTCCCTTTGGGTATGTTCCCTGTGGTGGTATAGCGGGGTCATATGGTAGCTCTATTTTTAGTTTTCAGTGGTAACTCCATATTGATTTCCAAAGTGGTTGAACCAATTTACAGGACTGTTGCTTTTAAGGACACAGATAATCCAGATGCATGGGCTGGGGAGGCTCTTGTACTCCTCAGTGGGTGCCAGGCGGCCCCTTTACCTTGCCACATTCCCACATGGAGCTCTGCAAGCTTCTAAACTTGAACCTAGCTTTCCAGGTCACATGAAGGTCTATGCGTCAAGGCAGCAAGCCAAAGTATACTATATTCAGCACTTAGTTGCTTAATAAATGGCTGAAATATTTTGACCTGTTGGATCTCATTCTACTCTTGGGCACCCGCCTTAAACCCCTGCGATTTTAGAGGTCAGACTGATTGCTTTTTTTCTTCTAACTTTGTCAAGCAATAAGTGAGTATTTTTGGCCTTCGCAACATGCTATATTTTATAGGTAACTATTAATTATTCATTAAAGGCCATCTCAACTTTTCATAACTTCATACATAATAAATACCAAGGATTTATTTTTACTCCAAAGCAGGAGAGGAAGTTTCAGGACAAGAAGCGTTTTAAATCTGTTTGCCTTCATGTCCGCCTCATAGACATGGTAGTTAAAAAGAAAAAAGAAAACCGCAGGAAGTGAAGAACAATGAAAAAGAATCACTGACTATGTCACAACATGAATAAAGTTGGAGGCTCCTCCTGGGCTACTTTGATTCTTCTGAAGGACGGAAGAGCAAATTCTCCAGAAAAAAATGCAGGTCTCTGGAGACTATTTTAATAACAGAAGCAGCTTAAGTGGAACTTTGGGGAGAGGGAAGAGTCCCATAGTGCGAGCTGAAAGAGTCTTTCATGACCCTTTGATTCTTCTCCACTGGTAATTTGGTGACAGGACTCAGAAGGGGCAGTTTTGCTCATGTCGTCACATGGAACCCACAACTTGAGCAGGATAAATAACCTTACTTTGGTGCCCTCACAAAATATTCTGCTTTTGGAAAGATTGTTACTCCCATGGGTTGTGAAGCTATGGCCCAGCTCACAGCCTATTTCTGCCTGTTCATGAGCATATAGCATGTTGGGCGCTAGCTGGGTTGACTCCCACTTGCATGCATTTCTAGAACATTCTATCCCATCCCTCATATCTTATGTCACCTGGATTCTCTGTGGGAATATGCCAGCTTTTTCTCTGTAGTGAGGCTTAAACTTAAACACAACAATCTGTACAGCACAGGCTTCAAAATTGCAATCATTTTTGAAACTAGGTTGGTGGGGAGATAGGGAAAATGATCTCAGATAAGAAGTCGCGACAGAGTTGTGCTATCCAATATGGTAGCCACATGTGACTATTTAATTCAGTAATAAAAAAATCCAGTTCCTCTGTCCTACTGTTCACATTTCAAGTGCTCCACAGCCACATATGGCAGGTGGCTACCAATTTGAACAGTGGGATGTAGAAAGCATCCATGGTTACAGGAAAGTGCGGTTGGATGCTCTGAACGTGAGACTTGTATTTTTTTTTGTAGTTCCATTTAACTGTTCTTTTTCTCACCATTATTGGGACCATGTCGCCACCTCCTCTTCCTTCTTCTCCTCTTTTTATGTTTATTTTTAAATTTTATTTATTTATTTTTTTGACTGAGTCTTGCTATGTAGTCCAGGCTGGTCTTGAACTCAAGTGCTTTCTGCCTCAGCCTCCCCAGTGCTGAGATTACAGGCGTGCATCACCACACCTGGCCCATGATTTCTCATATGGTTACATTTTACAACTTAAAGCCACTTGTTCTTTTAAATCCTCCCCCTCACCTCTCTGACAGAGTCTTGCTATGTAGCCCCAGATGACTTTGAATTCAAGATTCTCTTGTCTCAATCTCCAGAGTCCTGGGATTATAGGCATGAAACACCATGCATGACCCATTTATTTTTAAATCCTCCAAGTAGATAGTGGTTTGTTACACAGTTGCTTGAATATGCTAAGAAACCATGGAACTGTACGCTTTAAAAGGGTAAATTTTGTTGTATGTGACGTATCTCTCAATTAAAAAATAAAGCCTAATGGATCAAATGTCAAGTAATTTTGATATTTCATAAGCACTTTGTCAAGTATTACACAGAGCAGCAAAAATGATGTTATTCGATTAAATTTGAGAAGACCAATTCACGCGTCGAAACAAACAGCCCTCTTGATTGCACTCAGAATAAAGTCCACATGCAGAGTCATGATCAATGTAGTCAATGTCCTGAGTGCGGACCTCCACTCATCTCTCCCACCACTCAGCCAACCTCCTTTTCCACGGTGCCACCACCCAGCCTTCTATTAATCCTTTTCCTCAGGAAGAGGGAGCACGCTCTGCTCTATGGAGCATGCTCTCTGCCTCGCTGCGGGCTTCTCATCTCTGAGATGCCCCCTCTCAGTCGGCTCCCCTCAGGGACACCTGCTCTGGCCCCCTCCTCTGCAGCTCCTGACTCCCATGACCCTGTTTCATCTTTTTCATCACTTACTCCCTGCCTGAACTTCTATCTCGTAGCTGTATGTTTGCACTACATAGCAAGCGCCTTGAAGGCAGGGACCCTGGCCCCCTCATTCCTACAGCTTCACTAGAATCCAGCACAATGGCCATTGTTCCGCCCATGGGGCGTGCGCCTCCTGGTCTGGCCTGGAGGTTCGCATGGGTGGCACCGCCGCACACACAGACACTAAACACAATTCACTCAGGACCCTCGTGTGAGGGGCATGGACTCCTGCGGCCCTCAGGACCCCAGAGGAGACTGGAAAAAGGAAAAGCCTCAGGCGCTTTTGCCTTCCAGGGACAAATACCCATGTTGGTCCTCTCGGTGGTCACGAGGAGACAGCTATTGCTTCATCGGTGATCAGACGGAGAGCAGGTTCTTTCCCTGTTGATGATTGCAATGGGAGAGCGTTCTTTCCTCACTGAAAGTCTGGGGGAGAAGAGCGGGAGAGCTGTTTCCTCATTGGTGGTCCGGGCAGGAATGGGCAAGAAGGCAAAAAAGGATCGAGCTGGCACAGTGCAGCTCCTTATATAGCTTGCCCATGGAATGGCCTGAGCCAATCAGCTTTTAGTCCAATTGTCCAATCAGGAAGGGTTTTGTACAAACATGCAACCAAGTTACTTTCATTTTCCCTAGATTTCTAATTTACAAACCAGATATTCAAAAGCCGTTTTCCCAGTTTGGGAGTTTTTGCCAGTTTTCTCTCAATTTTTCCCTACACTGCCCACAACACAGGAAGCAGCCAATACACTCTTGTTGCGTGAAGAGAGCTGAGGGGTGCTGGGCGCGGTGGTGCACGCCTGTAATCCCAGTGGCTCGGGAGGTGGAGGCAGGAGGATCGCAAGGTCCAGACCAGAGGCAGTCTGCATAACTTAGCGAGACCCTGTCTCAAGAAGGAAAAAAAAAATGGGCAGGGGGTGCAGCTCAGTGGTCCAGCATTTGCAAAGCATGCAGGCACAAGGCCCTGGGTTCAACCCCCAGTACTGCAAAAACAAACAAACAAACAAAACAAAACAAAACACAGAGCTGAGGGGGGAGGCCATTGTTAGTACCTCTGGTGGGAAAGTCGTCACTCTGGGGCTCCTAAGCACCCAGGGAGCTCTGAAGGATACACACGCCTTGACCCATTCCTCACATCTGACTTACGAGAACTGGAGTGAGGCCCAAACTGGTCTGTACAAACCTCCACTGTTCAGTCAATTACCTCATTTTCAGAGGTGGCAGTGGGGCTCAGACTTCCTGAGTTTCAAGACAGTCCAGCACAAAGCCTGATGGTCAAGTCTATGAAGCCCAGCTCTCCAGGAATGAGTCTACTGTGCTGGGGAGCCCCCATCACACCCTATCTGTAAAATCTCTGTGCTTCTCACTAAGGAAAACCTATTCTGAACCATGGGCTCGGAAGGGTCTTTCTTAACAGGTCACCGCACCCTGATCACAGAGTGTAGCCCTGAACTCCAGCCTTCCTTTCCCACATTCTCCTGGGACCAAGATTCCCACTGGGGCAGAGAAATGCAGCACACTTTGCCCCGGGTGCTTTTCTCCAGAATCCAGCCCAGCAGGTAACACTGGACCTCAACAAGGACGGCATGGCCAAGGGCTAACGGGGCTGTGCTTTCTCTTACCTCTTCAAAAAAGACGAAACCCACTAGGTTCTCCTCTCTTTATCTTTAGGTATTGGCAAGTTAAAGAGAAAATTTCTGATTTGCATTGCTAAAGAGGGCTGGGATTTAGCTCAGTTGGTAGAGCGCCACTCTGCAGTCTCTGAGGTCCCGAATTCGATTCCCAGCACCGCAAAAATGGGAGAAGGATGTGGCAATCCACTCCCAAGGTAATCCCTAAACAATCAGCCATTGAAAACCCTACAAGAGTCGCTATGAGTCGGACACGACTCCATGGCACCTAACAACAACAACAACAATTGCTAAAGAAGACAACAGGTTTCAAAAGGACCTCTTTGTTACAGAGGAAAATTAAGTGGTAATTTTTAACAAAAGAGAATCACCAAGTGTATGTACTTTTTTTTTTGTAAACAATCAAACTGCTTCTCGTTATGAAGAGAGGCAAGTCAGCACTATTATTAAGAACCTGCATTACTGTCCTTGCCCACTTGGTAACTATTCACTAGCTGTGTGGCCCTGGACAAATGAGTTAATCTCTCTGAACCTTAACTATAGAAAATAAAATATCTCCCTTACCTAATTCTGGGGGCTGGGATTTAGCTCAGTTGGTAGAGCGCTGTGCTATAGTCTCTGAGGTCCCAAGTTCAATTCCCAGCACCCCAAAAATGGGAGAAGGGCCTGGCAATCCACTCCCAAGACAATCCCAAAACAGTCAGCCATTGAAAACCCTATGAGGGTCGCCATGAGTCAGATACCGACTCGACAGCACCTAACAACAACAACAACAACCTAATTCTGAAAACTGAATGTGTCAATGCATGGGAAGCACACAGTGCCTGACATAGAGAAAGCACAGAGTAAATGTTAAGTTAGTGAGGATAAGAATGATGATTACTCCACCTCATCTATCATTAAACAACTGCTAGGAAAGGCTTCCCTGTGCTTCTGTCTTCATGGTCAGTGAACTCGATGACAGATTTTTAAATTCACCCATCACGATTCTTCCTTCCCCTTCCCTTCATTCATTTAATACTTTGATGTTGGCCTTCCTCCACTTGACTGCCCTTGTCATGCCGTCAACCTGAAAACTGGGACACAAAGCTGCTGAGAGACTGTGGTCAGTTGGAAAGTGTACCAAGCACCGGCTTCTGTACCTCGGATGAGAGGAGGGTCCTTGTGTCTGGAGACAGCTGTGCTTCACACTGACAGCCAGGGCTCAGCACACCAGCCCTTGGGATGGCGCCCTGGGAGTCTCAGCCAGCCACAAAGAAGGGTTGGGTTTTGACTCCTTGCCCACATCAAGGTAATTCTTTATGCACTTACTACAGGACAACAGGGGCTGGGGTTTGGCTCAGTCAGTAAAGCGCTGCTCAGCACTCTCTGAGGACCCAAGTTCAATCCCCAGCACTGCAAAAATGGGAGAAGGACGTGGCAATGCACTCCTGAAGCAATCCCGAAACAATCATCCACTAAAATCCCTATGAGGGTTGCCATGAGTTGGACCTGACTCGACGGCACCTACCAACAACAATCAGGACAAGGAGGCAGCCAGGGAGGGTCATGCAGAGTCACAGATGTTTTCTAAGTCAGTGGGAAGAAAGTGTACTCTGCACTTTTTTAAAGATTTTGTCACATGAAGAACATAAGCAAATCATTCACAAGGTGGCACTTTTCTTCCTTCAGACCATCCACCCCCCGCCCCTGCCATGATGTATTTCATAGGTACTCGGAACACTGTTTCTGGAAACTTGTTTCAGTGGAGAGTTTTGTGTTGTTAAAAGTCCCTGATTCTAGCTTTTTCCTCCTCCTCTCTTCTCTTTAGCATCATTTTTATTCATTTGCTGTTTTTTACTAAAAGTGAGCCAAGGAAGGGCGCAGATGTTGTCATTCCAATCAATTAGGAGAGCAAGAATGGCAATGCATTACACATTTGGTCAAGATACATTTTCTGTGTCGTGAAGGAAACACACTGGGGGGGGTCAATATTTATGAAGCAACGTGGAGTAAACATTAGGAAGGAAGGAAATGAAGGAAGGAAGGAAGGCAGGCAGGGAAGAAGGAAGGAAGGAAGGAAAGAAGGAAGGAAGGAAGAAGAGAAGGGAAGGGAAGGGAGGGTTAGATTCAAGACACCGTCTCCCCTACTGATGCAGAGCGCTCTCTCAGAACTACAGAAAGACCTTTATCAGAGATTGAGTTCTAGGATAAATGGAAATGCCAGGGAGAATGATGAGGTTCTTTTCACATCTCTTCTTCCTCAAACATGACAAAGGCTCCCTACCCAGACACACCTCCCCTGAACACCCCTTTTTCCTTTAAGAGAATGGCACCATCCATAAGCAACCAATTTCCACCTGAATCAGGACAGGTGTCGCTCTGCTGTGTGAGACTCTGCCTGCCTTTGCAGCAGGAATCTGGGGGCCTGCCTGTGGATAGCAATTATGATATTCTCAGCTATGCCCATTTAATTACAAACTAGTAATATTTGGAGGAACTGGTTGCCTGTGGTTAACTGGACTATGGAAAGAGACGAGAAAAGAAGGATGGTTTCTTGGGGAAGCTGCCACAGATGTTTAGGCTACTGTTAAAAGAGCTTCAAGGATATTAAAGCCATTAGTTCTGGGAAGGGCAGACTCTTTAAGTCACCTGGTGCCAAGAGACAATGGCAATTGCTGATGTCATCTCCATCTGCTGGGCCTGCCTAGCAAATAACACAGGGTGCCAGGGCAATAAGTGAGTGCTTTCTTCATCTCAAAGGAAGCAGGAAGTTCCAATAATGCAGGAGATAACCCAGTTTATATTTCTTATGTTCTTCTTTTTCCTGATTAGTGAATGACGATTTTTAGATAGAAGCATATGAAAAATTGACAGTATCCGATTCCTTTGGATCTGCAAGTGGCAACTGCTTACGGTTCAATCCACGAATACAGAGGTTCTCATTTTAAAAGGGTTCTGCGGCCCTTGCCCGTGTTTGAACGTGGGCAGATGTTCATTCTCCCCTTGCCAGCAAGGCCAACATGCCATGGTGATCTTAAAGACCAGAGGTCACAAATGAATACTCCACACACACACAGTTACGGCCAGAAGGCGTGTGCTCACTTTGGCACACACATGACTGGCTTTTAAAAATTTAGTTGCCAAAATGTAAAAATTCCCCAGACTTCATGCTCCCCTCGAAAACTGCATTCTAGCAAAAGCATGCATCCCCACAGGACTCATGAGAATTGGCTGATGCAAGGAAACAACATGTCTTTTGTTTATTTAATTAACTTATGATTTATTTCTTTAGAGACAAAGTCTTTGCAATGTAGCCCAGGTCGGCCTCGAACTCAAGATCCTCCCACCTGACCCTGCAGAGTTCTAGGATTATAAGCATGTGCCACCATGCCTGGCACAGGGCTGCATCTTTTAGATGTCCCATGAGCGGGACCAAGGGTGGGGCTAAGCGGTAGAGTGCTTTCCTAGCATGCAGGAGGCCCTGGCTTTGAACCCTAGCACTACAATAGAAAATGGGGGCGGTGCCATATGCAATTTATGCTCTCAATCATCTAAAGTTAACCAGTGCCGTTTTTCACCCAGCCCAGGGGGGCTTTTCAGTCCTAGGTGCTAGCTAAATCAATTTATGTTTGTGTGCTCTCAGCCCAAGTACCAACACCTGCCATCAAAGTGTCCAAAAGGGGATGAGATTCTGACAGGCTCGCTGGGAGCCGCCTTCCCTTCTCTGCACACCAGCCTCCTTCTCCCCAGCGTTTTGGAGAAGCCTCATTCAGTTACAAGGACCATCTGGGTGGAAAGGGATGGAGACAAGACACGGTTGGGAGGCAACATCTGTGGTAATCGCACAAACAAGAGCATGTTTCCAAAATCTCCACCGACGGAATTCTCCAGCCTCTCGCTGTAATCCAGTCCTAATGTTGGGCAACCTTCAGCATAAGGAAATTCTGCCATAAATAACCCCAATCCTTCATGCAGCTTAAACCCATTTCCTCCTGCTCTCTGCTCACTGGAGATGGGGAACAGCTGGCCACCATCCTCAGCACCGAGCTCTTTGTTGACGGGGTGACTAAGATCCTGGCTCTGGACTGCTGTCTTAACAAGGAGGCTGACGGCTTCCATATTTTGCTGTCTGCACGAGCATGGAAAAGGGGGAGGAACAATCTGGAGCGGGCTGAGCTTCAGAAACACGCCATCAGAGAAGCCTGGTCCCTTGTCATGTCACCAGGCTGTTCACAGTCTATAAATTGCGACGGAGATTTCTGCACAGAAAACCACATGCTCTTTCTGAGGCTTGTTCCACAGTGGGGATGTAACATCAGATAACACACAGTCTCCAAAGGCCACCAACAAAAACAACGCACAGAATCAGCATTTTTTTTTTATTGGAAATTTTTAATGTACACCTCAATGTGATTCATTCTGACATACTTTTCATTGTGACATTTCCATATATGCATTTTGTTGTACATTATTCATATAGGGTCCCCCTTACCCTCTTGTACGCTTCCCCCCATCCCACACCCCTATCCAAGACTTCTCTACCATTTACTTGTCTTTTTATGGTAATATTTTTCTATATATCCTTGGGTTCCAGTTCTGTTTAAGATAGAAACTTTTCCTGCAGTGAACTTTCTTTTTACCTTGTCAGAACTATTACATGTATTTTCTTGTTGTTGTTGTTGTTATGTGCTGTCGAGTCGAGACCGACCCATAGTGACCCTCATAGGGTTTTTAATGGCTGACTGTTTTGGGTATGTACCTGTTGGGGATTTTTTAAAATAATATTTTCCAGCTAGGGTCCCTCATGACAGCTTGAGGGGCTGACCCCTAGCTGACCCCAGGGCTCATCCCACTCACTCAAAACAGCCCCTCCCATCGAGTGAGCAAAGATGGCCCCCGGCCAGCTTGACCAGCCTCAACCACCATAATTTTGATTGGCTCCCCTCACCACTGTGCAGG
>VMDO01000198.1:309739-379299 GCA_007922755.1 Pedetes capensis | reverse complement strand
AAAGTACATGAGGTGGTATATGTAGGTTGTATGCAAATATGTCATTTTACATAACAGATTTGAGCACCTGTGGATTTTGGTATCCTCAGGGTCCTGGAACCAATTACCTCAGATACTGAGGAACAACCATGTATAAAGAACTCTTATAACTCAATGATAAGGAGACAAATAGCCCAGTTAAAAGATGAGTTAAGACATCAGACACATTGGCGCATGCCTGTAACCTCAGCGACTCAGGAGGCAGAAGCAGAAGGATCGCAAGTTTGAGGCCTGAGGCAGCCTGTCTAACTTAGCAAGACTCTGTCTTAAGATAAAAAATAAAAAAGGGGCTGTGGGTGCAGCCCAGTGGTAGAGCACTTGCAAAGTATGCACGAGGCCCACGGTTCAGCCTTCACCCTGGTAAATAATGCACACACACAAAAAAAAAGATTTAAAAAAATAAAAAGGAGTACAAGGCCTGAATTGACATTCATGTGGACAGTAAGAATGTGAAAACTTGCTTGACATCATTAGTAAGAAAATAAATACAAATTAAAACCACAATGAGATACCACTTCACACAAAGATACCTGTGATTAAAAAGAGAGATGACAAGCATCCACAAGGATTCCTATGTACGTAAGTGAAATGAAAACATGTCCATATATAAAAACTTGTGCATAAACAGCCAAAAAATGAAAACAGTCTTAAGTCTGGTTAATAATGTCTACATAAATAAAATGTGGTAGATCCATATAGTGAAATAGAAAAATAGTTAATTACTAATAATGCTACAACGTGGATGACTCTTACAAACATTATGTAAATGAAAAAACCTGGTCATGAGCGACCAGATATTATGTGATCCCATTTATAAGACATGCAGAGTAGGCAGATGTATAGAGGCAAAGATAAGTGGTTGCTTAAGTCTGGTGGGGTTAGGAAGGAATGGGGGAAGCGTACTAACTCATCAGTTTCTTTTCAAGATTATTAAAAATGTTCTCAAGTTGGTTAGTGGTAATAGTTGCATAACCCTATGATTATGATATGAAAAACATTGGATTGTACATTGTAGATGTAGGAATTATATGGTATGTGAATCACATCCCAATAAATCCACTTAAAAAGTAGGTGTAGATGTATAGCAGTAATCATTTCAGGGGTATTCAGTCTATCAGACTTTCCTTTTCGAAGTTCTGTCAGGTGTACCAGGCCAGGGAGATGAGTGTCTGCCCTGAAAACAGATAGATGAGAAATCTGATGACTGTAACAGCACATGCTATAACTGAGTACAGAAAAGAATGCTGTACAAAAGAGCAAGGCAGGCCAGTTCTGGCTGGGGCTGTGAAAGGCAGTAGGAGGAAGATGGTATCCATGCCAGCCCTCTGAAGAGGGAAAGCTTTCAGTAGGTGTGTAGTTGTGTTGGGCATAGGGTATCGTAGGCAGAAGGAACAACAGAAATAGAGTAAGAAGTAAGGGACTCGTTCACAGAGCACTGAGTCCTCCTCTGTCCATTTGCAGCATTGGATGTATAAATAGGAAGTCCCTGACACCAAACTGGAGAGGTTGGTTGGAAGTAGGTCATGGAAAACCTGTGTATCATTCTTTTTAAAGTTTTGTCAAAAATTTTTTTTGATTTTGTCCAGTAGTATTGTATTAGCTTTCTCTCTGTAACAAATCGCCCAAAAGCAGAGTGACCCAAAACAACAGTTATTATGCAATACATCAATTTCTGTTGTTCATTTTCTGGACCTTGGCTAGATGTGATAACAAGATGTGGCCCTATCACTGATATGCCTGGCAGTTGATGCTGGCTGTCTCAGCTGAGGTGCCCATGTGACCTAAGCTGCCTCACCAACTGGGCAGAGGGTTCAAGGTGCCCTAGCAAAAAGAGGGCCAACTAGAAACCATTTTTTATTTTTTGGTGTAGCTCCAGTAGTCACATAGCATCACCTCCACCCTTCTTTTGGTTCAAGCAGCTACAGAGGTTACTCAGATTGAAAAGGAGGGAAGATAGTCCCTACCTCTGGAAACAGGCAGCCAGAGAGTTTAGGGCCTGGGCACAGTGGCACACGCCTGTAATCTCATAGACCTGGGAGGCAGAGGCAGGAAGATTGTGAGTTCAAGGCCAGAAGCAACCTGAGTAATTTAGTGAGACGCTGTCTCAAGATAAAAAAATTAAAATGGGGCTCAGTGGTAGAGTATTTGACAAAGTATGTGGGAGGCCCTAGGTTCAACCTCATATTATCACAAAAGGAAACATAAAAAGTAAAAAACAAGAGCATAGGGATGTGTTAGATTAGATCTGCCCTCATGTTCTGGGCCTTCCTTTGTTTTCTTCTGCTCACAGGGTACAATATTCCTGTTCAAATTGTATGATTATGAATATGGATTCAGATGTCATTGACACAGTAGAATACAGACTAAGCGGTGCATTTTGGTTGGATGTGAATTGTGAGGTGAAGTGCTAACCCTGAAAGACAAACAATGGGTCACCCATATGTTGAAAAGTTTGTGCCACACAGAATTGGCATGCATTTGCGATAATTGAGATAGCAGGTGATGGCCCAGAGCACTGCCCTTCAGACATGGAAGAAATCAGTAGTTCATTCTCATTTGGCTCATGTTGCCAGAGAACCTCACACTGGAAACCCTGCAGTTAGCTCCACAGGAATTGGCAGAAAAAGCTGAAAAGAAAGAAATGGAAGGCAGGTACATTGAAAGCCTCAAGATGGTCAAGCAGAATTTAGAACTCAATTGTGTTCCTCCTCAGACACTCACGGCTCTTCCTCACATGATCCCTTAATAGAGTTGTGACTGTCCATAGCTGTGATGTCATTGGCAAGCAAGCCCTCCAAAAGAGTGCCCCAAGCTTGTAGTAGAGCTCATGTAGACTGAGAGAGTGGAGTGGCAGGAGCATTTCCTCACTGCTCCCTACTGTGAGACTTCAAGTGGAAAGTGGCCTATAGGAGAGTCGCTGGAGAAGTAGATGTACTATCTGTTCCTTTTAATGATGAAGTGGCAGTATGTCAAAGGCAGGGAGATTCTGCCACAGAGATGTGCCACAACTTGAGGGAGGCTATGGTTGAACCAGATAAGAGGGCCTGTGAGATCAGAGGTGCTGCCTGTTGATTGAGGCCAGCCTCTAAGGCAGCGACAGCCAGAGGAAGATACTGGTGAGGTGGTGGGATTTCTCCAGATCTTTCTGGGTTATTGAGGTACCTACCTATGAGATAATTTAACAGAAAGGTAAGTCCAAGTGGATTCCAAGTCCTATAAATACCTCTGAGATTTGTCCCTTCTTCATTGTCCCTATTTTTCTGGCCTGAGTTCACACGCTTGTTTCTTAGCTGACCTAATACAGTCAAATCTCCAAATTAGTCTGTCTTCTAGGCGACCTTTTATAGTACTCTGGCCCATCTTTGATAACATGTCTCTCTCTTAGCCGGGTGCAGTGGCACATGCCTGTAATCCCAGTGGCTCGGGAGGCAGAGGCAGGAGGATCGCAAGTTCAAGACCAGAGGCAGTCTGTGTAATTTAGCGAGACCCTGTCTCAAAAGTAAAAAAATGGGTGGAGGGCACAGCTCAGTGGTCCAGCACTTGCAAAGCATACAAGTGGGAAACTTTGGGTTCAACCCCCAGTACTGCAAAAAAAAAAAAAAAAAAAATGTCTCTCTCTCTCTCTCTCTCTCTCTCTCTCTCTCTCAAGTTGTTTTCCTAGGGGCCAAAAATTTTGTATGGAACTAAATTAATGATGGCTACATTTTATATACTTTACTGACTAGTAAAATAGCCAACCCAAGTAGCACAAGAGTATCTAATGTCCAGATGGTAAAAATTTAGGAGGTGTTTCTGTACGTCCGGAGAAAATGAGAAGCTGGATGTCTTAAAGCCAGAAGATGGTGCTTCTTCAGTATATGAAACTTAAAGCTTTGGGAGAAAGGAGAAGGAAATGGGGAGTATCTTTGGAAACACCTACGTCCTTGGACAAAATGGAAGACTTGCAGGCAGTGGAGTCTTGAGAAATAAGAGGCCAGTGCCGACTGAGGAGCAGTCCTTGCAGCAGTGATTCTAGGACTCTAGTAGAATGAGGCAGAGATAGGGCTCTGGATGGTTTGGGTGACTTGATGCAGAACAGTTTTTGCCAGGTCCCCTAAGTGCGATTGCTGGCACTCAGGCTAGTGAAATGCGAGGATGCCTCTTAAATTTTGCTTTTATTAAAGACCCCTTCCATCTGTTCCCTAGTCTCTAGCATGTGGATCGTTGTCACTGTCTTTTCATATTGTTGGGAGGATTAAATAATATTGAATTTGTAAAATTCCTAGCAAAATATCTGACATAGTGGTGGTGGTGGTGGTGGTGTGCATTGAGGTGGTACCCGACTCATCGTGACTCTACATACAACAGGCAAAACAGTATTGTTACTGCTTCTCTGCTGTTCATAGGGCTTTCAATGGCAAATTGGAGAGTGGGTTGCCGGGTCCTTCTCAGAAGCCTACAGCACCTGGTGTTTCCAAGCAGTCTCCCATTCACGTACTAACCAGGCCCAAACCTGCTTAGCTTCTGAGATCTGACGGGCTTGGATGCCACAGTGGTACGGTTGCAGGCATAATAGTGGTTGTTGTTGTTAGGTGCCATTGAGTCGAGTTCAACTCATAGCGACCCTATGTTCAGCAGAACGAAACACTCCCTGATTCTGTGCCAGGTACACGATCTTATTTATGTTTAAGCCCATTGTTGCAACTGCTCATTATCATTGTTATTGCTATTGTCTTTTTTACTTTCATGAGGTTTTGATATCAAGCTGGTTAGAATCTCTAAGAAAATATTCTACCTTTTTCTCCCTTAGATCTGTGACTTTGGCCTGGCCCGCGTTGCAGATCCGGATCATGATCACACAGGGTTCCTGACAGAGTATGTAGCCACACGTTGGTACAGGGCTCCAGAAATTATGTTGAATTCCAAGGTAAGAGCTAAGTTTGCATAAAAAGAAAACCAGAAAATAAGAGAAGGTGTAGCTATAAACCTCCCTCTCCAGCCTCACCTAGAGTTGAAGCTTAGTTTATCTGACCAGAGCCAAGGTACTATCTTAATCTGAACTTTTGGACATGAGGGTTCAGCCACTTCAGCTGGAGTAATACCAACATGTTGGAGAGTTGGAAGGGGCCTTTCTAGTCATGGTTACCATAAATGGTCTGTGTTCTGCCCCTTATCCATCTTCTTGAAGTCCTGCCTTAGGGCAGCTTTCACACCTGCTGGCCAGCACTGGCTGCAGGCTCTCTCTGTGTTAGAGGTTATCAGTAATATGCATTTCTGTGAACATAAACCATGGTTATTCCAAAATGGGTTTATCTGATAATAGAGAGTGACTTGCTGGGCGTGATGGCACATGCCCAGCACTTGGGAGGTGTTTGAGGCCAGCCTGGGGCACATAGTTCCAGGCCAACCTCAGCTACATAGAAAGAGCCTGTGTCAAAAAACAAAGGGAAAAAAAAAATGTCTCTTAAGATTAGAGTATAACAAGATTATTAGAGTATAACCTGTCATACCAGAAAAAAAACATGAGTGTGAAAAGAATAGGGACAGCTATGGATTCTTAAAGAATCATATGGTAGCTGTGCTTCTACATGAAATGCTTCCTCTGGGTCTCCAAGTAGCTGTAGAGAGTACATGCAGGTTATATCCAAACTCTGCTAACAAAGCATGTGTTTTGGTCATAAGAAATGATTGAAATGATTGAATACATTTATAAAAGCCAGGAAAAATGAAGTATGATTTCTTTGTTAGAATCAGGCAAAAATTAAGGGCTGTTATATAGAGATTGAGATTTGGTATCCTTTACAATAGTATGCAAATTTCAGTAGACTTAACATGCTGTCTGTACCTAGTATTTCGACTATGAGCCTTAAATACAATTTCATCTGCTATAATGTAACGTGATACAAGAAGAAAAATAATATAAATAGACATTGGGCATTATGTGTAGAGCCTAGGAACCACAAATAGTCCTGAGAGACCTAATGGAAATGAAAGGAATAGCTCTAATTAGCTCATAGCCTTCCCTCTCTTCCTCCATTCTTTAGGAGTAGAGATAAACTATTAAATTGCTTTCATGAGGAAATGGGATTTGTTTAAAGCAGTATATATACTTGATATCCTAACATTTGTTTAGTTACAAAAGCAAAATCTCATTAGAAGAAATTCCATTATAAAGAAGGATTTGGCATAACATGTTCCAAAGAAGAAAATGCTGTGTTGATTCTCTTATAATTCTGTATTGCAAATAATCCCACATAGCAGGTACTTCTTCTGATGGGCCACATGACAGTCATTTCAGATGAGGCACATTGGCACACAGGTGTGCAAAGTCAGTTGTAAAAGCAGTCTGGAGGGGTAGGAGGTCTTTGCTGGTGGCCTCTTTGTCTCGAGTCTCTGTTCCCACTCAAGATGCCCCCACTACCTTCACTTCATGGTCACCCTCAGGGCAAAATACCCAAAGACAGCCCCTTTGCATTCTCCCAAGTGCCCAACTCTCCCTTCTATTTGCAGGGTTATTAAAGTGAAAACTGAGTATAGATTTTTTATTTGTAGCATCTCTACCCTGAGAGTATTATTTTAATCAGTGTAGACACCTTGAGGTTCCTTTTGGGTTTTTTTGCAACAGAATCTCACTATGTAGCCCAGGATGGCCTTGAACTCACAGTCCTGCTGCCTCAGCCTCAGTACTGAGATTACAGGTATGTGCCACTGTGCCCACACTCACTTTTATTTTTATTTTTTTAATTAACTGAGACCATTTTCAAACACAGAAAAATTCAAAGTATAGCGAACACCTGTATACCTGTTACCTGGGTCCACCACCGGTTAACATCTTGCTGTCTTCTTATCCCTCCCTTCTTTTCTTCCTCTTTCCCTTCTCACTTTTCTCTTCTCTCCTTTTAAACAAATCATCTGACACTCACCAACATACACCAATGCTTTACTCCTTGATTATTTGGGTCATGTTAATATTCAAGGGACTGGGATTCTTTCCCACAGCCGTGGTACTTTAGTGTACTTAATAATAATTCAACAATAATTCAGTGCTATTTTTGAAGAGTGTGGATCACCTGTTTTGCAGAATGCCCTTCAGTTTTGTGTCATGCATTTTTGGCATAAATACCACAGAAGCAATGTTTTGTTCTCATCGCCTCATATCAGAAGGCAAAGCTGCTTTGTAGCAGTAACTGTTGAAGTTTGTCTTTTGGTTAAGATGGTATCTTCTGCATCTCTATCATCAGACTAACATTTCCAATTCCCCTTATAATTAATAGTGTGTGTAAGTTATCTTCAAACTTCGACCTACTTCTCTCACTATCCATTGATAACTTCTAACTATATCATCCCTTCTGTGTTTTAGTTCTTTCCACTAACTTTGTGATTATAATCCATTCCTATCATTGTATATTTTTGTCTCAGATTTGGCTGGACAAAGCCACTTTTGACATTTCCTCACTGGCATTGAACACTTTTTTGCTCTCTGGCATTAAGTGCTCCAGGTTCACCTTGTACTTTCCCTGTCCCAGACCTGGAGCAGCTAGATCTCCCAGAAGTCCCAATTCCTCTTACATATTTATTTTTTGTATGCTTTCAGTATTTCTTTTGGAAAATATTATTTTGAAATTTAATCCATTTTGTCATAGCTGTAGATCTGATCATTGGTTCTTTGGTTTTCCAAAAAGATGTTAAATGTTAATAATTGACTCAATTTATTTCCTTTAAGTATTTCTTACATTTCTCCTTTCATCTATCAGTATACGTAATATTTTCCATAAAATGCAACTTCTGCTCTTTGAAGAAACATCTTTTTTGCACATTCTTTTAGACAGAATTCTTCCATGACTTTTAGTAGAGTTCCTTTGTAAGAAAATTTATACCTAAAGAGTGAAAAGCACCAAACATTATTTATTTTTTGCAGAGGTCAGGTTATTCAGTGTGATTTTTTTTAAAATGATTTTCAAGTTGGATAAAGATATTGTGGAAATATAGTATATAGTATAGTATATAGTGTAGTATATAGTATATATAGTATATACTATACTATACTAATACTATACTATACTATAGCATGCTATATTATACTGGAAATATAATATAGTATACTATACTATAAGTATAGTATACTAGTGCACTTCTTAGGGATTTATTTCCACATTTCCAAAAATGAGTAAATGGGCCAAAAGTGTCCTAAAGCAATGAATGTTATTGTTTTTTCCGTCTCCAATTTGTTATAATTCTAAATCTTTCTCTCAGATTACTTGAAAAACAAAAAAAAAAAGATTGAAGTACACTTTAAACATTGTGATTTAATAAATTTACCAATGTTGAGAGAAATTTAAGTGGTCATGATTGTTTAGTATCCCATAAGAAAGCCACATTATCCAGGTGTTAATTATAGTATTACACTTGTAATCCCAGTGATTCAGGAGGCAGAGGCAGGAAGATCTCAGGCCTGAGGCCAGAGGCAGCCTGCAAAAATAGTGAGACCATCTCAAGATAAAAGAGGGAGAGCTGGGGGTATAGCTCAGTGGTAGAACCCTTGCCTAGCATGTGCACAATCCTGGGTTCAACCCCCATGCTGTACACCCCGCCCCCAAGAAAAGTCAAATTGTTTTCATATCTATCATGTACAAAGATCTCATCATGTTATCATGTACACCAGATATCATTCTCTGCCTTTTGTCCCTTTCTGCCGCAGGGCTATACCAAGTCCATTGATATTTGGTCTGTGGGCTGCATCCTGGCAGAGATGTTGTCCAACAGGCCCATCTTCCCAGGAAAGCATTATCTTGACCAGCTGAACCACATTCTAGGTAAGATTACTGAGCACATTCACAGTAGAGTCGATTATTAAATGATGAAGAGTTCTAACGCTCCTGTAACCTATGATAGATGCAAGATTCTGGGGTTCTCTGATTTAAAAGACCATTTTGTAAAATCTTGTTAAGAGAGAATAAGCATTGGGTGGTAATGAAAAGATGTTAGGTACCAGAGTACATTCCGTCCCACAGCTGATAGTATGTAGTTGTTTGTGTTGGTCTTGATAATTAACAGCTAATTATTTTATCTGATAGGTATTCTTGGATCCCCATCACAGGAAGACCTGAATTGTATAATCAATTTAAAAGCTAGAAATTATTTGCTTTCTCTTCCACACAAAAATAAGGTGCCATGGAACAGGCTGTTCCCAAATGCTGACTCCAAAGGTAAATCTTTTTTTATTGATTATTTTTCCTTAGGATTAGCTTCATGTTTGTTTGTTTGCTATATTTGGTAAATTATTAGATCACTAACCTGAAAAGTCAGCTTGTAGCTCCTGAGCAGAATGCTTTATTTAGAATGTTAGTGCTCTACAACCGAGCCATACCCCCTGCCCATACCCCATACCCTCTTTACTTCTTCATGCTTAGGAGCAGTGACTGACTATATGGTGAGGGAGTTGGGGAATGATTCTGATTTCTCACATTTTGGTTTCCTTACAACACTTTAACTTGTATTTAGTTTACATTTTTAGAGTTCAGAAAGTCCAGGAACCTACAAAATAAATATACAAGTTGAGTATTCTTTACCTGAAATGCTTGGGATGAGAAGCACTTGGATTTTGAATTTTTTTAGATTTTGGAATATTTGCATAAGTTAGATATATCTTGGGGGTGAACCCACATCTAAGCAGGAAATTCATTTATATTTCATATTTACTTTATAGGGGGCTGGGGTTTAGCTCAGTTGGTAGAGTGCTGCTCCATACTTTCTGAGGACCAAGGTTCAATCCCCAGTACCATAAAAATGGGAGAAGGATGGGGCAGCCCACCCCAAGAACACCCTGAAACAATCAGCCATTGAAAACCCTGTGAGGGTCACAATAAGTCAGACTCAACTCGACAGCACCAACCAACAACCACATAAACCTTATGCACGCAGCCTGAAGGTAATTTTATATAGTATTTTTAGTGAACCTAGGTTTTAACTGCAACTTGTCACAGGAGGTCAGTGAGGTGTGGAATTTTCTACTTGTAGAATTTTCATCGTGTCAGTGTTCATAAAGTTTCAGATTTTGGAGCATTTCACATTCCCCTTGACATACCCTCAATCTAGTGTACTTTTTTATCTTGTCGTTTGAGTTTTTATAATTTTTTGTTTTTGAGATAAGATTTCACTGTATAGGCACTTGCTAATGTAGCCCACGTTGTCTTCAATCTTAGCTAGATTCTCCTGCATCAGCCTCCTGAGTGCTGAGATTATAGTCTTGTTCCACCACACCCCACTACATTTGATAATTTTTGAAGTCATGTTTATTGAAGAATAACTCATATAAAGGTCTTCACCAGATGGTGCCAGAACAATTAGACACCCATATGGAAAAAAAAAAAAGACACTAAGAAAGGAACATACACATAAACATAAGACCTAATCTAAAACTATCAAAGCTTCAAAAAAAAAAACACAGGACAGAGTCTTCATGACCTTAAGTTAGGTGAAGATTTCTTACACAACATCTGTATTTTTTAAGAAGTTAATATATTAGATTTTTATCCTTTGTATTTTTATAAAGTCAATTTTGTTTAATAATTATATTATCTTTTGTTCCCATCTAATGTGTTTATTAAATATATTGGGCAGCTATTTTTAAAAACTTCTATTATAAAACTATGGTAGGCAGAATAATGATTGCCTCTGTACTCTGAGAGGCACACATCCTGATTGATCCCCAGTATCAGTGCGCTAAATAGGTTGCATGGCAAAAGGGAATTGCAGATAGAGTTAAGACACTGGCATCTGACTTTGAAGATGGAAGAGGTAACCTGAGTAGGGAACCAGAGAAATAGTAGCTTGCCAGCATGTTGTTGCTTGCCCTTGTATATCTCTCTTTATGTATACATATACATACTTTTGCTTAAATTTTATTTTATTTTTTAGTATTATTTTTTTTGGTGGTGGTGGTACTGAGGGGTTGAACCCAAGGCCTTGTGCCTACTTTGCGACCACTCTTATCACTGAGCTACACCTCTGTGCCCCTTCTCCCCCTCCCCCCCCCTTTTTTTTTTCGGGTTTTGAGGGTTGAACCCAGGGCCTCATGGTTGCATGCTTTCCAAGTGCTGTACCACTGAGCTGCACCCCCATCCCATTTTTTTTTTTTTTTTACTTCTCGAGACAGGGTCTCAGTAAATTATGCAGACTGCCTCTGGTCTCGAACTTGCAGTCCTCCTGCATCTGCCTCCTGAGTCGCTGGGATTATAGGTGTGCAGTACCATGCCCAACCTTTTTTATTTTTTATCTTGAAGCAAAATCTTGCTAAATTACACAGGTTGCCTCTGGCCTCAAAATTGCAATCCTTCTGCCTCCTCCTCCCAAGTCTCTGGGACTAAGGGCAAGCATCACTGTGCCTAGCTATAATTTACTTTCTAAAAATAATTGTAGAAGTCAATTTTTTGGTAAAAATATTTAATTATAGGAATATTTAAGGAAGTAAAATTCCAAGTGGGCCTGGTAGCACATGTAATCCCAGCACTTGGGAAGCTGAGGCAGGAGGATTGCAAATTCCAGGACACCCTGGGCTATGTAGCGAGACCCTGTCTCAAGAGAAAAGATAGAAAAAGGAAAAGGTGAAATTCTTTTAGAATTGTTGCCTGAATGTCACTGATAATAGAATTATGTCTTAAAGATCCTTCCATATTAATAGGTAGACAGGGCTTGTCTTTAATGATTTTACAGTATTTTTATCCAGTCTTCTGTTGGAAATTTAGCTTTTTTAACTTTTGCTGTTTTACCTATATGTGTTATGTGCATGTATATATAGCTATGTAAATGTATATGTATTTTTAACTTTAACAACTGTATTTAGATGTTGCATTTGCATATGGACCAGAGTTGAGGTTCAGAAACAGTTATTTATATTTGGATAAGGAGAAACTGTCTTTTAATCTCGGATATAAATGTAGCATGTTATTATTGTAGACAGTTTAGGATTATATAAGGAGTGGGGAGGTTGGCTTTTTATTTGTTTTGGAAGGGTTTTTTTGTTGGTTTGGTGTTTTGTTTTGGTTTGGTTTCGTTTTGGGTTTTGGTTTTGGTTTTTCTTTCTAGTACTGGGGATTGAACCCCGAGTCTGTTGCAAGTACTTCAGCACTGAACTGTACTCCCAGGCAGGTGAGACAAGGTGTTGCTAGGTTGCACAGCTTCTTCTGACCTTGAATGGACAATCCTCTTACCTCAGCTTCCCAAGTAGCTGGGATTACAGACATATGTGCCACCATCCCACAGAGAAATGAGTAAGATAATAAGAAATACTCCTAATTGCTAAAATCCCAAGTGACCTTTAACCTCTTGTTATACCAGTGTATGCAGTGAAATTACAAACTTATATGTGGAATTGTATAATTATGTCACATTCTGATTGTAGACTATTTCAGTTAGCACTTGACGTGTATGACAGGTTACTATTAGATTGGCTGATATGCTATGTCTCCCAAGCATGTTGCCTAAATGTCATTTCTCGAGTTGCCTTTTTAAAGAGGTACATACATACCACAAGTGTATAGTTAAGATTTTTAAATAGACCTCCATTCAGACTTCCTCCTCCTTTTTTTCCTCACTGTTTTCTGCAGGTAAACATGATTTACATCAAATTTAAATCAAATTATTTCTGAGTCTTTTAGCTTATTTTCTTTAAAGTCATAAACTTTGAGGTTGGTTAATTCAGATGAGAATTAGCACCATTAAAATCCAGGAAATTAAACTGCGCACAGTGGCACGGCGGCCTGCACCCCCAGTACTTGGAAGGGTAAGAAGGGAGGATTGTAATTTCAAGACTGTTGTGGGCTTATGTATGGAGTTTAAGGCCATCCTGGACTACATTGCAAGACCCTGTTTTTAAAAAAAATCCAAGAAATAAAAATGTTGGATGAACACAAAGTAGAAGCAGGGAAAAGCCATAAAGTAGGAAAAAAAGAGTTGGCAGTTCTGAGGTGAGCAGTTGAACATCATGTACTTGAAGCATAGCTTTACACCAGATCTCCTGAGTTCAGTCCACAGCCCAGCCACTTATTAAGTGTGTAACCTTTAAACAGACTACATAACCCTCTCTCAGCTTCAGTTTTATAATTTATAAAATAGGATTATTAATAGGGCTATGGTTTAGCTCACTTGGTAGAGTGCCGCGCTGAGGTCTCTGAGGTCCTGGGTTCGATCTCCAGCCCTGCAAAAACAGGAAGCAATCCTGAAACAGTCAGCCATTGAAAATCCTATAAGCATCACTGTGAGTCAAACATGATTTGGTGGCACCTAACAATGACACTAGGACCCACATGACAGGATTGTGCAAATGTCTATGGATGTTTGTAGGTCTGCCTTCTGAGATCGCAAGACTGAAAGTTTTTTCATTTATATATCTTGGAGATCTTTCCGTATGTATAGTTATAAAGAGTAGCTACACAGTGTTCCCTTATGGGGATAATCCTTAAATGTCTTTATCCAGTATCGTATTGCACATTGAAGTTCACAAGTTATCTTTTGCTACATAACAAACCACTCCAAAACGCAAGGACTTGAAATAACAACCAGGTGTTTGCTCATTAGCCATTGGGCCAATAAAGCTGGGTAGGTCTGCTGGCTCCCTCCAAGTAGAATGGTCCAGAGTGGCCCCACCACATCTTGCTGTTGATCCTCTTTGGAGTTACCTCTCGTCCTACAATAGCCTGCCTCTCCTGAGAGCAGGAATACTCCAGAGAAGCAGAAGCAGAATCTGCAAGGTCTATTGAGACCAGGTCCCAGAATACCAGTCTGCCCCTCTCAGTGAGTCAAAGCAAAGCACACACTCAGCCCAGATTCAAGTTATGGGGAAATAAATCCTCCCAATCAACAGGAGGAGCTACAAAGAACGTATGTCATATTTAATCTGCCACTAAGTTGTTTCTAGTTTAACTGTAACACAGATAAATGTATTTGTTTAATAAATAGACCCAGCCATCTGTTTTGTGCTATCAAGGCTTCTACAGCCCTGGAAGTAACATCAGCAGTAAAATAAATAACCCCCCTACAGGGAACTGATAATCTAGATTTCTCTGAAAATGATATAAGAAAATAAATAGAAGACCTCGGGGAATTCGAAATTCCAATTTTCAAGCTAAAGCAGTAGAGTTTTTAAGGCTAGATAATGGCAGTTCACAGAAAAAGAAATGTAAATGTCTCTTAAATGTGGGTAAATGTACTCATTTTTACTAATACAAGAGAGGAATACCAAAAGGTCAGTAATGCCCCACTCATCATGACAGCAAATATGAAAAAGTCTAATCACTCCCTGTGGTCAAGGCTGTGGGGAGCGGATGTTCTTGGAGACAGCTGGTGGAGTGTAGATTGGCCAACACTAAGGAGAGCAGTTTGACAGTCCTGTCATGTGTCTTTTGTTCCAGCCCTTCTGGGTAGTGAACTTTGGGATCTGCCAACCAATGGGGCTGGGGTGGCATTTACTTTGTTGTTATAAGAGTGAAATTGAACATTATTTCACATATTTGTTGGAGATTTTTTATTGCCAGATCCCTTGAGCCAGTAGTATTAGAGATTTTTTCCCCCCCAAAGAAGCCTTAGGTTAGAATTCTCTCCAGAATGACTCCAGTGAGGGGGAAGAAGTGATCATTATTCAGCAGATGGTGCTGGGCTAGTTGACTTTTGTTTTGGAAGAAAATCAATTTAAATGATTACTCATACATGAAAATGAATTCCAAAAGAATCGATGATTAAATACTTTTTTAAAAATCGTACTATTAAAAACTAACAATATTCAGAGTATGCAGTGTTTTTCTGAACTCTACATGGAGAAAACCTATCTTCCTGAGCTTTACAAACAAACCAGCTGGGCATAGTGGCACATGCCTGTAATCCCAGCAACTCATGGGGTGGAGGCAAGAGAATTGCAAGTCTGAGGCCAGAGGCAGCCTGCGTAACTTAGCAAGACCGTCTCAAAATAAAAAGAACAGGGCTCAGGGTACAGCTTGGTGGTAGAGTGCTTTCAAAGCCTGCATGCAGACCTGGGTTCAATCCTCCAGTACTGTAAAGATATAGATGGATGGGTAGGTAGGTAGGTAGGTAGGTAGGTAGATAGAGAAACAAAACTATAAGGAAAGAGAATAGATTTACCCACATAAAAGTTTAAAACTTACAAAAGATCAGACTAATTAGGTGCAGGTGACAGGTCTAAAATGTTCTGTACTGAGTACCATTTAAAGGATTCCTATCCTGCCTGTTATGTAAAAGGGAGCACAGCATAGTAGTTATGCCCTGAAGCTCTGGAATCAGTTTTCTGAGTTCAAACCAGGGCTATACCATTTGGAGCCTCTGATTTCAGAAGAGTTTCATGGTTTCCTCAGCTAAAATAAATAAATAAATCATTTCCTATCTCATAGGGTAATCAAGAGAATTACATGAGTTACTAGTTATCAATGTTAGATTGATCATTGTTTCATTAGTATAGAAAGAGCAGAGACAAATCTAAAACCTCAGCAGATAAATAATTGAGCAAAGGACAGGACACAATTCACAGGAAATACTGAGATGAAGAAAACTAGAAGGAGCAATTTGAGAGACAGCAATTGAGAACTTGTTTTGGGCTATGTTAAATTTAAATTTAGGCATTACAAACCACCTAAATGTGAGCATTGGGCTGGGGTTTTAGCTCAGTTGGTAGAGCACTGTTCTACACTTTCTGAGGACTGGGGTGCAATCCCCAACACCACAAAAATGGGAGAAGGCTGTGGCAATCCACTCCCCAAAACAGTCCTGAAACAATCAGCCATTGAAAACCCTGAGTGTCACTATGAGTTGGACCCAACTCAGTAGCATCTAACAACAAATGTTAGTGTTAATCAAATGGTTGAGTAAATTATAATACATCTGCTTAAGGGAATATAAAGCCATTGAAAGTCATTTTACAAATTTTGATAGTGTGGGAAAAGAACAACCATTATTTACAGAGGGAAAAAAATACAACATTTGTGTTATATAGTATAATTTTACTGTGTAAAAGAAAGTGTATAGGAAATATTCAGGAGATGAAAAGATTAGCAGAGTTAGCATACAGTGATGGGGCTGTGGGGCTGGAGTGAGGCAATGTGGGGACAGATTTGTGGGCCAGCTATTTGAGGGCTGAAAGTTTCACATAACAGGAATTCGCTGTCCACTGGCTTAGGCCTGCAGAACTGTGTTGGCTGTCATTACTGAAAGGAAGGACCAGTACAGTCTGGATTCACAAACACAGCTACTTTGTGCCATTCTGCCTTCCTCTGTACTATCTGGTGGCAGTCAGGCCATCAGCAGCTCCAGGTTCACACTGACCTGTGTCTTGATGATCTCAGCCCAAGTCTTGGGGCTGACTCGCCTTCTCTCTCTGTGCCCAGCTTGGATCCCTCACTCCACTCTGACCAATCATTGTGGCCAAAGGGGGAAACCCGGGTAGGTGTAACCAAACCAGTGTCGTCATTCCCACAGCACGGGCAGGGAGCTAGGAGAGCCTGGGGGCTCCTTGCTTTCTGTAGCAAACACAGTTGGCATGGCTAGTGGGCAGTGGACACTGGCAAGCAAAACCAGCAGAGGACCACCATTGGGAAGAAAGTTGAGGAATTCTGTTCTCTCCTTTTTTTTTTTTTAATTAAAAAATGCAATTTGGGGGCCTGGGGATTTGGTTCAGTGAGTGGTAGAGTGCTTCCCTAGCATACATAATGCCCTAGGTTCAATCTGTAGTACTGCCCAGAGGAGGGGGGAAAAAACCCTGCAGTTCATGACAGAAGTCTGTTTCCATTAATCAGATAACCTGCTTGAAGAACTTACAGACTTTGCTATCCCTGCATGGATGCATACATTAGGTGTAAATGGGCTACAGACTCTTCTCTTACATACACAGAGTTATATTTATTCATCTGAAAGTTGGTCACCCTAGGCTAAAATTACTTTAGGAGTTATTGAACCCATGACCTTTGAAACCATGTTAGAAGTGGAGAAGATAGAGGAATGCGACTAAGAAGCTGGAGAGCCCAAGCCTTCAGTGGACAGTGGAGTAGGAGCATGAACCTGTGAAGAACATAAAGAGAGTAGAAAAAGAGGATTAGCATCGTGCTCTTTCACAGAAGCAGAAAATGGCATCTTAAAGAATTGGGCTTGCCAGGTGCAGTAACTTGTGCTTGTGTAAACACAGTGCTTCAGGAAGCAGAGGCAAGAGGATCCCAGTTTGAGGTCAGAGGCAGCCTGCATAACTTATTGAGACCCCATCTCAGGATAAAGAGTGCAAAATGGGCAGGGGTATGGCTCAGTGGCTCAGCACTTGCAAAGTATTTGTGAGGCCCTGGGTTCACTCCCCTGTTGTCACTGGGTACCGTCAGGTTTTGGGTCCAACTCATAGCAATCCTGTGAACAACAGAATGAAATACTACCCAACACTGTGCTATGCACAGTCTTTTTGAGCCCAGTGTTGCAGTCACTATGTTTCTTATTTTGATTAGTGCCACATCAGCAAAAGGAGGTGCTAGGGGCTTTACTCCATTCACATCTTTGAGGTCAGCTCTACTTTGAGGAGATAGCTCTTCCCCAATCATTTCTTGAGTGCCTTCCAGCCTGGGGGGGTTCATTTTCCGACACTATATTTGACAGTGCTTCCCTGTTATTCATAGGGTTTTCAACAGCAGATTGTTTCAGAAGTGGGCTACCAGGTTCTTCTCCCTAGTTTGTCTTAGTCTGAAGCTCAGCTGAAACGTCTCCACTATGGGTGACCCTACTGGTATCTGAAATACCAGTGGCATAGCTTTCAGCATGACAGCAATGTGTAAGCTCCCACAGCACAAGACCCCCTGGCACTGCAAAAAGGAAAAGGGAAAAAAGTGGGTTATATAGCAGTATTGGTGCAAGAGAGAAGCCTATCAAGATATCACCTGAAAAATGTGTTGACTTTCCAGTTGGGGGTTGTTGGTGACCACACAAGAGTAGCTGAAACAGCAGAAGTGGGAAGTGTGGAGTGGAAACTGGAGACTGTCCACGTGAGGGCAGGTGTCAGGTAGGCCACATGATGGGGACTGTTAACTTTGAGTATGAAGAGGATCTCCTCTTTCTTGGTAGTTTTGAGGATGTGAGCAGATCTGGGTGGGAGAAGTCTGGAACGATCACTTGAGGGATCTCAGTTCTGTCATAGCACCTTCAGTCAGACCTGTCAGAGTAGTGAGGTGAGGGTATGATTGAAAGCTGTTAAGAGGTGGGCAGGATCTTAGAATAGAGGATGGGGCTGAGCAGGGCTTTCCTGTACCTGTTGAAGGCTTTGATGAGGTGGAAAGTCCTGAGGAACTCAACATTGTGCTCCTAAGATCCCAGACGTCCACAGGACCTTTTCTAGTATTCAAGAAGCTAGACTATTTTCACAGTACTACCAAGGCATCTTCATACTGGTTTCTGTGTTACTGTCTACACTCATTGTCCTGAAGCTGTGGTGATCCCGACTGCTAGCACCTTAGCCTAGAGCAAGGCCATAGCACCATTGTGGTCCCTGGGTTCTGGTCCATCACAGCCTCACACCTAAAAATGTGACCAGAAGCCTGGAAGATGTCCTTAATAAAGAAGCAAAAAGTAGCCGGGCACGGTGGCGCATGCCTGTAATCCCAGTGGCTCAGGAGGCAGAGGCAGGAGGATCACAAGTTCGAGACCAGAGGCAGTCTGCATAATTTAGTGAGACCCTGTCTCAAAAAAAAAAGGTAAAAAAAAATGGGCAGGAGGTGCAGCCCAGTGGTCCAGCACTTGCAAAGCATGCAAGCACGAGGCCCTGATTTCAACCCCAGTACTGGGGAAAAAAAAAAAAAAAACCAGCAGCAGCAAAAGTATTTTTAAGTCCTATCCTTATTAATACATGTCTTTATGGTGTTCTTTGTGACAAGATGGGGAGGTGCACCTAAGAGCATTTCTGCAGATTGAATGCAGTGATTTTTTTTTTCCCTCAAGGAAAAGCTGTGAGCTGTATTGTTGTTGTTGTTGTTAGGTGCCATCGAGTCGGTATCCGGGGAAACACTATTGTCAGTGCTTCTCTGCTGTTCATAGGGTTTTCAATGGCAGATTGATTTTTGGGAGGGGGTTGCCAGGTCCTTCTCCCAGTGAGCTGTATTAGCTATGTTGTAAAATCAATCCTCAGTGATACTTTCTTTGTTTGCTTTTGAGACACGGTCTGTTTTCACTGCAAAGGCTGGCCTCTAGCTCAATCCTTGTGCCTCAGCCTCCCAAGTGGAAATCCTCAGTAATTTTTAAGTGATATATAGGAGTTCTGAGATCAGAAAGTTTAAGAAATACTGTTGGCCATGACACAGTTTAGTTAGGTCATTTTCTCTGGCTCTGCCCAGAAACTCAAGTTGAAGATGGAGTCATAAGTCACAGCATTGATCCAAGGTAAGAATTCTGTGGAACAGGTGACATGGACCTGAAGAGGTTCTGTGAATTGCTGGTTGAATGGCCTCCCCAGGATCCCAGCTAGGACAGGGAGGGAAGGGAGCTGATGAATGGGAAAGAAAGGTGAGGACCTGGTTGTGTATCCTTTAAAAGTACTAAAAGGTGTGGAATCCTGGGAGGGCACAAGAGAGAGTCAGGGATCATCAGTTATAATGTCAGCCTCAAAAGGACTTCCATTCTTTGAGGGGAAATAAACCTGTGTCTGAGTAAGCTTGTACACAGGCAACATGGTTCATGCCACCTGAGTGGTACCAGCAGATCTCTGTGTGACATGGAAGGAGGAGGCCAAGCACTCTGCCTGTGGAACCAGTACTGGCCAGCTGTTTCCTGTTTCCTTCCTCTTCTCCTTTGGTAGCTGTGAATAATGAAGATATAGCAGTTGTAGTTAAAGGAGGCTGAGATGTAGTTATTTTTCAAATAGGACAAAAAGACCATCTTCTTTTGGAATTTTTGCCTGGAGGTATAAGGGCCTAGAATTTAACTGGAAGGAGCTAATGTCTTAGAAACGCATCCAATTGCCTTGAAATGGTTCTCCACTAATACAGTAAGTTTGAGCAGAAGAGAAGTATTCCGCATTGACTTAGAAATAATGCTGTTAGAATCTGGCCAAGTCCTCCTGGCCTCTTTCTAGCACAGACAGTATCTACCTGAGCAGAAGCCTGAATGACTTTTTGGTGGGAGGTAGAGGTTGTATTGGTTTTCCCACCCACCCTCGCCAGTACTAGGGAGTTGAACCCAGGGCGTCACACATGATAGGTGAGTGCTCTGCCACTGAGCTGCACTCTCAACCAACCCCCACCATTTTTTTTTCTTTTTAAAGACAAGGTCCCCCAAGTTGCTTGGGAGCTTCCTAACTGCTAGGACTTCAGGAACCTGCCACCATGCCTCACCCAAATGACTTTTAATTGTCTCTCAAGGAATTCTAAGGAAAAGACCTGGGAGAGCTGGGCATGGGGGCTCATGTGTGTTAATCTTGGGGACTTGGGAGGCAGAGGCAAAAGAATCGCAAGTTTGAGACCAGGAACAGCCTGTATAATTTAGTGAGACCCTGTCTCAAAAATTGAAAAATGGGCTATGGGTGTACCTCCGACCATCAAGCACCGGTGAAACTTGGAAGGCAGAGACAGAAGAACTCAAGTTCAACACCAAAAGCAGGCTGCATAACTTAGTGAAACCCTGTCTCAAGTTAAAAAGTTAAAAAGAAAACAAAAACAAAAGCTGGGATGCAACTGAGTGACAGAGCACTTGCAAAATATGCACGAGGCCCGGGTTCAACCCCCCAGTACCACTGCTCAGGAGCAAGAGGTTAAGGCAGATCTTACTGCCTGTGTTATAGACAGTGGGAATTTAAAGCTCAGCCTGTATGTCAAGCTCTTGTACATACACCTACCAGGTATTAAGCGCAGCTAGGATTTGAGCAGGTCTTACTGAGTTCTTGACCATCATGCCATATTGTCCCAACCATTGAGATGATTGCCTCCTAAACCTCTCCAGCTCATAGACCCTGCCTCTTGGCTACAGGCACAAACACCTGTTCTGCTGCTCAGACTCTGCTTCAATCAAGTCCAAACCTATGTGGAGAACTTTCTATAATCCAAAATGTTCTCTAGCCTATAAAGCAGAGTGTTATTGTTTCATAGTGTTTTAAAGTGCACCTGTGAGGGCATGTTGAAAAGGGTATGGACAACCAGGGTACCATGGTACATGGCTGTCACCCCAGCCACTCGAGAGGCGAAGGCAGGAGGATCACAAGTTCGAGGTCAAAGGTGGCTTGTGTAACTTAGCAAGACTGTCTGAAGATAAAAAATAAAATGGGATGGGGGTGCAGCTCAGTGGTAGAGCACTTGTAAAGTATGTTTGAGGCCCTGAGTGCAGTCCCCCAGTGAAGGAAGGGAAGGAGGAAGGAAAGAAAGATGGACAGACTATAGACAGAAGCATAAACAAATGTGAAATATATTATGGAGACTCATTACCTGGGCTTTAAAAAAGAACTATACATATTGAACATGAGAAAAGTTCTATCATGTGGAATTTGTCACTCCTATCCTTCATGTGATTTACCACATTTATTTCCTCCTGTCTTAAAGATCAGAAGTTGGCCCTATGATGGCATGCAGCAAGGGAAGTTGAAAGTGGGGGCTAGAATTGAGCATGAGCAAGCACACACACAAGCATGAGCATCCATATGTATGCCTTTTAAGTCACCACAGACAGCAGGGTACCTCCCTGGTCCCCACTTAGCAGACAAGGAATCACTTCAGAAGAATTTCTTGGTCTTAAGGGTTGAACAACATTTTTTAATGAATAAATGATTAAAATTTATTTCATGTAAGTAATGTAGAACTGATTCCTTAAGCTGATCCTGAATATTGTACCCATACATTCTGGTTATTAAATGATCTTTTACCATTCTACTCTTAGGGCTTGTGCTAATTTGCAGATGAGCGAGGTTGATGTTGCCACTTGAAAGTGTCTTACAAAGAAATGATCATTGTATCCAGGTGTGATAATCCATATCTATAATCCTAGCACCTAGAAAGGTGAGGCAGGAAGATCACAGCTTCAGCTTAAGCTACATGGTGAGACCCTGTCCCAAAAAGCTGGGGAAAAACTGATAGTTGTAAGAAGAGAAACTTCATTAAGTAGATGCCCATATTTTAATTTTTGTCTCATTTAGAATCACTTAGATTCTCTAAATATTTGTGTTTTTTATTAGCTACTAGCTTTTCAGACTTGTGGGTTTTTTAATTTGAGCCTTGGGTTTTTCAGGGGTGCTTGATGGTCTGAGGTACACCCGCAGCCCATTTTTCACTTTTAATTTTGAGACAGGGTCTCACTAAATTATACAGGCTGTTTCTGGTCTCAAACTTGCGATTCTTCTGCCTCTGCCTCCCAAGTCCCTGGGATTAACACACATGAGCCACCACACACAGCTGTCAAAGGTCTTTTCCTTAGAATTCTTTGAGAGGCAATTAAAAGTCATTTGGGCAAAGCAGAGTAGCAGGTGCCTAAAATCCCAGCAGTCAGGAAGCTAAGGTAGGAGGATCACAAGTGTTAGGCTGGAGGCAACCCGAGCAACTGAGACCCTGTCTTTAAAAAAAAAAAAAAAAAAAAAATGATAGGGGTTGGTTGAGGGTACAGCTCAATGGTAGAGCACTCACCTATCACATGTGAGGCCCTGGGTTCAACCCTTTAGTACTAGAGGGTGGGGAGGAAACCAACCTAACCTCTACCTCCCACCAAAAAGTTATTCAGCCTTCTGCCCATGTAGACACCATCTGTCCTAGAAAAAGCCCAGGAGGACCTGACAAGATTCTAACTGCATTATTTCTGAGTCACTGGGGGCACTTCTCTTCTGCTCAAACTTGTTGGTATTAGTGCAGAACTACTTCAAGGCAACTGGATGCATTTCTAAGACACATCTGTTAGCTCCTTCCAGTTAAATTCTAGGCCCTTACACCTCCAGGCAAAAATTCCAAAAGAAGATGGTCTTTTTGTCCCACATGAAAAACAATTGCATCTCAGCCTCCTTTAACTGCAACTGCTATGTCCTCATTATTCACAGCTACCAAAGGAGAGTATCAGAGAGCTCATTTCTTACCTGTTTCATATCTTGAGGCTCCTGTTAATTTGAAGTAAGGATGTCCTACTGAAGTTGAAAAACACTTGTCTGGTCATTATTAGATTAAAGGAAACACGAACTGGTTTTTTTAAAAAGCCTCCAATACCCCATTTGCTGCCTCTTCTCCAGAGTGATGTACTTCCTAGCATGCATTCTTCCTCTGTCATACCTGCCCCTGCTAATAGAGGGAGTGTTTTGTCATGTCCCCCTTATCCTTTCTCCCAGCTGCCAGTAGCCTTACCCTTTGGCCATGCTCGTGACTTGAGGTGGTGACTGGACACTAGCTGCAGAGGTCAGCAGAATATGCTGCTCATGGGCTGCCCAACCATCTCATTCACATTGATCTGTACTTGGTCCTGCTCCTGGCACAACAGAAACATGCAGCTGTTGACAACTGGCCAGGCCAAAAGAAGACTTTACAGAAAACTCCAAGCTGTGCAGCAAACCTGGGGCCTGTAGGTCCCATGTGACTCTCAACCAGGACCTGGAAAAGATGACTGTTTTCTGCTATGACACCTGGAGGCCTTTTCTGTGTGATGAGAGACAAAACAACCATTGCAGGATAACCTCAGGGTTATGGGAGAGACGTCCTTTGCTTTTGATACCTGCAAAGCAGGGTAGTGATTTAGGAAAAATGCAGATTTTATAGGCTGACCTGGATTTGAATCCCAGTCTTCAACTCTTAGCCTTTGGCTGACCTCTCCACCTTTTTGAACATTGGGGTCTGTGACTAACATGTGGTCAGCACTGACAGTCACATAGTCTTGAGAGACCCGGATGCAGTAGGCATTCAGTGTGTTGGCAGCTTAACCCACAGCGAAGCTTCACTCCGTTGTCTAGTGGGCCAGTTTCCTTAAATGAGAGATGGAAAGTATTTTGGTGACTTCCTCTTCTGCTTTTCACCACTGCAAAACTTCTCTTTTCAGCTCTGGACTTACTGGACAAAATGTTGACGTTCAACCCTCACAAGAGGATTGAAGTTGAACAGGCTCTGGCCCACCCGTATCTGGAGCAGTATTATGATCCAAGTGATGAGGTAAGAGCCCGTGCTCCTGGTTGCTGCTGCAGGGATGTGGGCTATCCAGTGGTGGGCCCAGCTGCCTGCTGCTCAGGCTGTCCTGGGCGGTTCGTGATGGATGCTTGTTCCTCCCAGCATGTCTAGCTCCTGTGCCCAAGCCCTTTCTGTCTGCCCCGGGACACTTCCTCCAGGCTGCCTGGAATGGATGGCGGGGGTGGGCAATGCAGGGACAAATGGGAAAAGGGGCACAGTGACACCACAGTAGAGCATAGAAAGAGTGGGATTCCAAGGCCTGATGTCACAGTCCATCACAGGAAGAGACACCTGAACCATTGTGCTGGCCCTGAGCATGCAAGGGTGGAGAGGAGGGCAGTCCACAGGGGTAGCAATGCAGCAAGGAGAAGTCAACTGGATGGTAGACTCCATGGCTTGTAGAGCGTGTGTTGGCTGTGCTGTTCCCCAGAGATGAGATGCAAGAGCCTGTTGTGTGAGAGATGAGGAGTCCAGTGGTAAGTGTGGCAGCTCTTCAGAGCAGGCTGGGCACACGTTGTGTCATATTTTCTCCAAGATAGCCTCAGGGCCTTGCTTGTCTGGTTCATCTGCAGGTTCACTTTTAACCTTCATTCTCTGGAGGATAATTGAAAGGTACAAAATGAGCCATATTGTTCTTTTTGAGGCTGGTACATACAGAAAATGAAGACTTCATACCATATTCATAAAGGACAGAGAAACTAGTGGGATGTGTTAAAATGAAGGGGCAGCCAGGCACGGTGGTGCACGCCTGTAATCCCAGCAGCTCAGGAGGTGGAGGCAGGAGGATCGCAAGTTCGAGACCAGAGGCAGTCTGTGTAATTTAGCGAGACCCTATCTCAAAAAGTAAAAAATGGCCTGGGGGTGCAGCTCAGTGGTCCAGCACTTGCAGAGCACGCAGGCGCAAGGCCCTGGGTCCAACACCCAGTACTGCCAAAAAAAAAAAAAAAATGAAGGGCAAAATGGAAAAGGAAAGAAAAACCTTAACTATCAAAGCTAAAAGCTGATAAAAGACAAAGAAGACAGAGGCTGGTGCTGTGGCCCATGACTGTAATCCTGTCACTTAAGAGGCTGAAGCAGGAAGATCACAAGGTCAGGGCCAGAGGCGTCCTGTAGTTTAGCAAAACCCTTTCTCAGAAAATGGGCTGGGCATCCATCTCAGTGGTGGAGCACTTGCGTAGCATGTGTGAGGCTGTGGTTTCAACTGCCAGTACTGCAAATTAAAAACACCAAGAAGAGGGCTGGGCCTGGTGGCACATGCCTATAATCCAAGAGACTTGAGAGGTGGAGACACAAGGATCTCCAGTTCAAGAGCAGAGGCAGTCTGTGTAATTTAATGAGACCCTGTCCCAATCAGTAAAAAAATGGGCTGGGAGGTGCAGCTCAGTGGTACAGTACTTGCAAAGCATGCCAGTACGAGGCCCTGGGTTCAACCCCCAGTAACCACCAAAAAAAAAAAAAAAAAAAAAAAATGCCAGGGGTGTTGACACACACCTGTAATCCCAGCAACTCAAGAGGTAGAGGCAGGAGAATTGAGAGTTTGAGGCCAGAGGCAACTTGAGCACCTTAGTGAGATCCTAATTCAAAATTTAAAAAGATAAAAAATATGGTAGGGGTGCAGCCCGGTGATAGAGCACTTATAAAGTATGTGTAAGACCCTAAGTTCCAACTCTAAAGTACTGCAAAAAAATTTTAAATTAAAAAATAATAAAAACATGAAGAAAACAGAAATCAAAATCAGGAAGTATTCATTAATGAGTTTTCCCGTCCTTGTCTGCATCTACCCCCATAAACCCTTGAGGAAGCTTGTGAGGTGCCTGCTGCACGGTGACGTGAAAGTAGGGGGAACACAAGGTTTGAGTTATTTCAGCCTGTGAGGGGGGGATTTTCTAAGGCTCTGGCATCCTTGTCAGTGAGCATTAGGTAACACATGCAGGGCAACTAGTGTGTTCCTAAGCACAGTGTCCTTCGGGGAGGGCTGTTTATTCTTCCCTTGCAGACATAGATCTTTTCCCCCTTTCAGCTGACCAAACATAGTGCAATGTTAGGGTGCATGCTTTTCACCCTGAAAGCCTTGGGTGAGGATTGGGTAGGTGAGATCTGAGGGTGCAGTATCCACTGATGGATACCTGCTGTCATTGTCAGCTTAGTCCTGAAACATTTTAGTTGCAGGCATTTAGAAATCAAAATGTAGCTGAGTATGATGAAGCACATCTGTTATCCTAGCACTCAGAGGCAGAGGCAGGAAGATTGTGAGGTTGAAGCCAGCCTGGGTTACATAGGAGACCCTGTCTTGAAAAAAGTCTTAAAAATATTTTTTGGGGGGAGGGGGATTATTTTCTTCCCAATCTTATATTTCTATGTCTAAATTTTTAAAGGAGAGTTAATTTTCTTCAATGCAAACATGGGCTTTTCCCCACGGTATTTATCTTCTGCACAGCCTCATTTTTAATAGCTCCATAATATTTCTTTGTATAATAATAATATCACATGCATTTAGTTTCTTGTTTTGAGGGGTTTTTTTGTTTTGCTTTGTTTTTTCCAGTACTGAAGTTTGAACCCAGGGTCTCGTGTGCTAGGCAAGTGTTATTCCACTGGGCTGCACCCCTAATCCCTTTATTATTTTGAGACAGGGTCCCACTAAGGTGTACAGACTGCCCCTGGCCTCGAACTTTCGATCTTCTTGCCTTAGCTTCCAAAGTCATGTGAGATTACAGGCATGTACAACCGCACTTGGCTAGTTTTATGTTTTTGATTATATAAACATATCACCACCCCTGCAACAGCACGTTTCTGTTATTGCAACATTCAGCTCCTTAACATACTTGAAAATTATTTCTGGATTTGTGGTGAGTTCAGCAGATACTTAAAATGGATTTAATTGCTCCCAGTCCATTTTTCTTTTCATATGGTGCTGGGAGTAGAACCCAGGACCTCACACATGGCAGGCATGCCCTCCACAACTAAGCTGTACCCCCAGTCCTGGAGCTCATGTTTTGGAAGATACCAGTCTTGTGTAAGTTTCAGAATGGAAGTCAGAGTCATTTTATGAATCGGTACATTACTGCCTTAACCATAACAACTTTGGACTATTTTGTTTTCTCTTAAAGCCCATCGCTGAAGCACCATTCAAGTTTGACATGGAGTTGGATGACTTGCCTAAGGAGAAGCTCAAAGAACTCATTTTTGAAGAGACTGCTAGATTCCAGCCGGGATACAGAACTTAAATTTGTCAGGTACCTGGAATTTTATCCGCACAGTTCACCATAGCAAGGGAACAAGACTTTAAGTCTGTATTCAGTATGTTCCTCTTCAATTGAATATAGCTTTTATGCTGATTGCTTCATAAGTTAAAACTAGAGAAATTGCACTTCATCTCTCACCATTGTTCAAAAGATACACCTGGAATACTTTAATTTCTGGCAGTGTATGTCTATCTGTAGACTAAAGTGGCAGCTTTTAGAATAATAGCTACTCAGCTGGGCGCGGTGGCACACACCTGTAATCCCAGCGGCTTGGGAGGCAGAGGCAGGAGGATCACAAGTTCGAGACCACAGGCAGTCTGCATAACTTAGCGAGACCCTGTCTCAAAAAGTAAAAAAATGGGCTGAGGGTGCCGCTCAGTGGTCCAGCACTTGCAGAGCATGCAAGTGCAAGGCCTTGGGTTCAACCCCCAGTACTGCAAAAAGAAAACAAAAAAAAAAAGAATAATAGCTATTCTAAGACTTTGGTGCTTAGGCAGAGAAGGACTTACCCAAGGCTAATTTTGTGTTTGTGTGCATGTGTGAGAAAATGTGCGAGTACACGCACCCATGGGAAGGAGCAGAATTGTGGTCTTCATTCCCAAAAGTCTTCCTTTTTCTTCTTGTTTTATTATTTCTTTAACTTCATATGACATTTTAAATGTTAGAAAATCATCTAGAAATTTTTCCTTATATTAGGAGTTCACACACACTTTTTATTACAAAGTAAAAGTCTCTCCTGTCATTTTTCAAGGGCATTGAAGGTGATTATTTGGCAATAGCCCATTTGAGTGACAGATCGTTCACCTCTTGGTTCATGTCCTTTGCTTGCTGACTGTCCTGGGGCAGATTCATAGTAGATGAGCATCTCAGAAGGGTTTACCCCAGGACTCCCTTCCTCTACGGAAAGCCCAGCTACCAGCTAAGTAAATCCACAGTGTCACAGTCCTCTTCACCTGTCTCCTTTGTAAGACAGATAGCGAAGAAATGGAGACTCAGAACTCCATCCCTGGAGAGGCTCCTAGCACAGACCTGGTTCTACAACTGATACTATGTGCCAGGAGCCCAAATGCTGTTCTTGGAGAGTGGGCAGCAAAGCTGGGAAAAGCTTTTGTCAAGGAAGCAGAGATGAGACCAGTCCATCTGAGAGGTTTGGGTGGACCTGCACAGAAGCTGCATGAGCCTAGGTTATGAAGGGTGAAGAACAGAGTGACAGTAGGGGTGAGTTCAGAAAACAAGTGTACAAAGGAAGAAAACATACGTCATTTTTTAGAGCATGAGGGCAAGAAGAGAGAGAACAGGGCTTGGGTTAGAACTTTATAAAGAAGTAGTGAAGTAAAGTATTGTGAACCAGGACCCAAGTGGTTGCTGGGGAAATGCTTTGAGCAGAAGTAGCAGGAAGGATTTGGAGGCATTCTTTGACAGGCAGTTGTGTCTGTGGACCTGCACTCAGGAGGCTGAGGTAGTATCAAGGCCGTGTTGGAACCAGGGGCCACAGGAGTTCCACAAGAACAGTGCTGTGTGGTTCCCCTTGGAGGCTTTATGTTAGGTAGATCTCATGTCCACTCTCTCTTGCACTCTCCTTTTTGCCATCATATATTGGGGTCTGGAGGCAGTAGCTCAGGCTGAGGGATCCTTTTCTTCAGTGTCCAGACTAGGAAGCAGAAGCCACTCTGTGTGTCAAATAGAAGCCATGTAGTCAGAAGGAGGTAGAAGGGCAGATAAGCAAAAAGGGGGAGGTGGACTTACTCACTGATTGGTCACTGTAAGAAACTGTTCCTGGTCTCCAACTGCCGCCTCCAGCCCATACTTTCTTAACTTTTTTGAGACAGGGTCTTGCTAAATTACTCTGGTCTCAAACTTGCCATCCTCCTGCCTCGGCAGCCCCAGCCACTGGGATTACAGGCGTGTGCCACCGTGCCCGGCTCTGTGGTTTTTTTGTTTGTTTGTTTGTTGTTTTGGGTTTTTTTACTTTTTGAGACAGGGTCTCGCTAAATTACGCAGTGGGAAAAGGGGAAAAGATTAACTGGGTCCTTGACAAAGTAAGGGTACTAAGGTACCACATAAGTGTAGCTGAAAGAGCCACCACATGTGCTGAGGAGGAAGTGGAGTCAGGATCCCCATACCACCATATGACTCTGGGAGACCTAGAGTCTATACTGCAGGTGTTGCTAGAAGCAGAAAAAAGGAAGGACACGTAACTTCTGTTGGCACTAGCTGCTGTTAGGTCTCACCTGAAACCAGTGGGTCAAGGAAGCTCTGTGTTGCAGTGCCCTGGCTTCCAGCCCCCGTCACTAAGAACAGAACCAGAGAAGGGTGGATAGGATCCTGGAGGAGAGTGGCAAGCCCAACCTCAGAGGGCAGAGAGCCCTGAAAACTGGGTGACAAGAGAGTGGAAAGTTGTTCAAAAGAGACACTAATAGTTTAGAGGAAGGAAAAGCCTCTTTCAGAGGAAGTCTTGACACAGAGCAGATGGGACTGAAATGAGGGAGGACCAGGTGGGCCATCAGTCACAATCAGGGCTCTGCTCTTTGGCAAAGGATCTGGAGCCTTGGACGAAGGCAGCAGTGGATTGTAGGGAGTGGAGGAGAAGCAAAATCAGAAGGACCTGAGATTTTTCTGGACCTAGCAGTGGGTGTTGGACTTGTGCACACACTGAAAGACAGGCTCTCAGCCCGTGGGAGGCCATGAGGAGTGCCAGGTGGTGGTGGTGGTGGTGGTAGTGGTGTTAGGCTAGCCCGGAAGCAGGGTCTGGGGTGAGCAGGGCCCTATGGGGCAGAGTCCTGCCAGCAGGGCATGTGTGGGCACCTGTTGCACTCACCATGGACAGTACAGAAACTTCTCTCTGTTCCCCACAAACCACTCTCCCTGCAGGAGGCTCCTGCAGGAGGACCTGTTCTCCCAGGGTCCATACCAGGTCAGACTAACAACCTGAGTCAGCCTTTGTAAATAAAGATGTGGCTGCTTTGGCTCTGTGATGGCAAATGGTACCTCGTGACACAGACCCAGGTGACCTGCCAGGCCTGAGACATTTATTTTCTGGCCCTTTACAGAACAAGTGTGCAGAGCCCTGACTTAGAAGGTGGAGCTAAGCTGCTTCCCTTGCTTTTTGGCCTTCACAGTTGGTTTGTAGACCATTTCCCTTGAGCCCGCCGGTGGCTTCCAGTTTCCTCCCATCTTCCTTATCTTAGTTCAGACATGTTACCTGCTTAGTCTGTGCTGGGCACTGGGTCAGGGCTAAGCAGACCAGCCAGACCTAGGCTCAGCCTCCAGGGAGCACCTGGCCTAGCAGAGAAGACACGGTCCCACAGAGCAGCTGTGCCTTATAGTATGGGTGGGCATCTGGGGTCGATGTGCACATCAGTGTTTCATCATTCATGTAATCAGCAGTGAGTACTTTCCAGTGCAGGTAGGGAGGAGACAAACACAAATAACACCCAGGCCTCATTCAGCAGTTTGACAGCAAGAAATGGTGAGCAGCCCAGAGTGCGCCGTGCCCAAGGGGCTGTAGCAGAGGTGAGCAAGGACACAGTGGGCTCCAGAGAGGGAAGCCGAACACCACAGAGCACAGAGGGAGGCCAGAGGCTCTTGGCAAGTAGGGGAGGAAACAAAGTGATGCTGAAGCAGAAAGAGAGAGCGTGTGAATGCAGTCTAGAGCTGGGAGGAGGAGGCAGCAGATAGAGGCCAGGCCCAGGACGAAGCCCTTGCCTGGCTGAAGAGCCCCCTCACAGGTGTGGTTGCCCACCTAAAGTCCAGCTCAGTTACCATGGGGGCAGCAGGGATGTAAGAGTATGCAGGGGCTAATGAGATGTCTAGCCAGGCCTCTGGCAAGAAGGGTGGTGCACTGACTGACTCAGGGGAGCCAGAGAGAGGCCAGGGTGCCCCGGGGTTGATCAGTGCGGCTACTGGCCAAATGCCTGGAGTCATCATTACAGACAGACGAAGGTCCCATGAGGGCAGCCTCTTAAGGGTGGCCCTTCTGCATGTTCATTTGCTGAAGGCATGCAGATGGTCAGTATATACTTAGAGCCTGGCCTTTTCCAATGTTCTTTGAATGACAGTTTTCAGCTATTCTGAAAAATTGAAAGAATTTTAAAGTAGACATCTGTATTCTTACCACCAAAATCCTACAATTAACATTTTACTGTACTTGTTTTTTCCTTTATTTGCCCATCTGTTCCACCATCTATCCATCAGTCTCTTTAGTGTATTTCATACATTTTAAAGGAAGTTGCCAGCATCTAGACAGACTTACAACATAGTCATCTAAATGTAAAAACAGATCCAGAGGAAGGTGGGCCTGTGACCACTCATTAGCTCACAAGCCAGGCCCTGTCACAAGCATCTCATTTTGGTGATCACAATAGCGTTTTCTGAAGTCAGCACACATTACATATTTATGATAAAGGAAACCAGGTGCTGGAATGTCTAAGCATTTTGTTCAAAATAAGACATCAGTGCCAAATTACCCTCGGGATTTTAAACCCAGTACTTTGTTTTTTGTGATTACACTGTGTCCAACTAGCCTTGCTCCCTAGAACAGGTCTGGAGACTTGTTTACATCACTAAGGACCATTGTCCCTGAGTTCCCAACCTTCAGACCTGAGATCAGAAGATCCAAACCAGAAAGCAGGGATGGCATGAGACACACGGTATTAAAGAAAGGTGAGGTCAGCCACCAATGTAACAGGAAGGAAGTGGAAGTCACACAATGGAACTCTTTTGGTAGAGAAAGCTCTCAAAGGACCCTTGGTCAGTGAGTGTTAACAGTGTCCATAGTGGTGGCCCTGGAAGTCTTAAAGGACCAAAGTAGTCATTGTATTCTGCTTATGGAGATATTTCCAGTGACAAACCAAAAGGTATGTGTGGTCAGTACCCGTAAGCCTCCTCCTTCGTCCTCACAAGGCTGGGAAGGCAGAAGCAGGTACATTGTTGCTCCTCCACTGTCTGTGAGCTTGCTTAGATAGGCTGATCACTAGGAGCATTAGCCTCAGCTCCTCTGGGTTTCCTGGAAGATAAACACGTTTGGGACAGTGTTAGCATTTGCCAGCCGGTAGGTTTGGTTGCAATTCATGACAGGTACCTTGAAGTGTCAGGGTTGTTTCCCCATCCATCTCCTTGTCCAGCAGGGGCCGACATTCTTACCCTGATTCTTGGTAGCAGGTGAAAGCCGTATCTCTGAAAACGTTTGTGAAATGCCAAAGTGATTGCTAAATTTTCATGCTGGCAGATTTCACACCAATAAGAGCAAAGTGTATTTTCTTGGCATTTTAAAGCCTTTGGTCACCATGTCAGCTGTCTCAAACAGGCTTCCTCGTCAGAGACTGATTCACGCGGCAGTGTCCTTACCCCTTACGGGTGGTTCACAATGACTGGAGATCAAGGGAAGCTGACTTGTCACATGCAGTGGCCACCTTGGGACAGTGGTTCTCCCAAGAATAGTCCGTCTATGCCATCCCCAGTAATCCGAGCTTGGACAAGGCCCCCGGGGCTCCTGATACGAGAAGCTGAGAACCACCATTCTGCAAATAGTGAGGATAGATTTAACTTGAAGTAAAGACAGACGGGAGAGCAAAGGTGAAGTGTGCTGCATACCTGAGAGCCAGCTGGACCCTGGCCAAATGAGGACGATGAGCAGAGGCTGGCAGAAAGGTAGCTGTCAGGTCCTCTCTGACCCGGGCAATCCTTACCACCTCCCTCCAGTGGGAATGGCCGCAGCCCCTCCCCTTCGCCGAATGCGAGCCTGCCGCCCTCACTGCCCGACAACCAGAAAGCGCAAGCATTATTCACGGCCTACGTTCTGGGTCATGTGCCATTCACTTTGTCCTCTGTGCTCGACCAGAGAGGAGACCTGGCAAGGAACAAGAGGAAACAAAATGTTTTGCATACAGATGTATTTTTATTTTACCACGACCCTTAAACTCCTAATTTTGACTGTTAACGAAGGGTATGTTGGAGATGCTGAAGCTGCCGTCAGTGTGAACATCGGTGTGTGTACGTGTGTACCTGCCCCATAAGTGTTAGGGAAACAGCCTCTGAGAACTAGTGGAGGAAGGGACCTGGGAGAGAGGGCAGAGCGCAGCCCTATCACAGTGCTGTGGGTTACCCAGGCCCTGGTGTGTGCAGGTGAGGTGACCTTTCCACAAGAGGCTGATTTCCCCCTTTAGTTGTTCACTCTTCTGTGTTGCGATGCTGCCACTGATACTGTTTTGACATAGCTCAGTCCTGACTCTTGGGTTTGTGTGTTTGTGTCTTCACAGGACAAGGGCTCAGAGGACTGGACGTGCTCAGACATCGGTGTTCCTCTTCCCAGTTCTTGACCCCAGTCCTGTCTCCAGCCTGTCTTGGCTTATCCACTTTGACTCCTTTGAGCCATTCGAGGGGCATTTTCTGGTAGTTGTGGCTTTTATGCTTTCAGAGAATTCCTTCAGTTCAGAGAATTCCTCCTGGCCCCCTGGTGTGCGTCACCCACTGGTGACTGCAGCAGTACGTACTTCAGTGCACCTACTGCTTACCGTTGCTTCAGTCACTCATTGCTTTCTGGTTTGAAAGATGCAGTGGTTCCTCACTCTCCTGAGGCCTTTCTCCATGATGCCTCCTGCCCCATGCAACCCCACCAGGACGAGGCTCCCACCTGGCTCCAGTCACTGGCGTCTCACTTTACAATAGGGAAGGCTACTGCCTAGGGCACTTTAAGTCAGTGACGCCCCAAATTTGCACTTCACCTGTGACTATAGCTGTCTCCCCAGAGGAGGAGCTTGTGGGTAGACCTCTGGTGGCATTGCAGCCTGCAGCAAGGGCTTCCACCCCGGGAGCCCTTTGGGCGCACTTGCCAGCCTCTTTTCTCATATCATGTTAAACCCTAACATGTTCAAGGTGTGTGCTATTTGCCCAGCTTTTAGAAAATTCAGTCATTTTTCTAAATAAGACAGAAGTACCACACCCAGTAATGCCATTCTGCAGATTTACTGTGGTTACTTAGACTGTAGAGGTGTAACACTTGCCAACATGCATTACCTGCAGTACTTAGTGTTTGCCAGATCTACATAGAAAGGTTTAAGGTGCCGCTGTGCTTATTAGCATTTGGTGAGAGACACACACAGGTCACAGCCCTGGGCCACAGGAGTTTCTGGAGAAGTAGCAAGCAGGCTGACCAAACTGTCCATGGTGGACCCACCCACCCAGTCCACATACACCCTGAGCACTGCACATGGCGTCCATTTTAGTAAATACATTCAATGCCTGAGGTTCAGCAGAGAGGAGCACTGCATCTTTAAATGAGAAAGTGTATAATTCTTTTTCCTCCTACAGCATGTCAGCACCTCAAGTTCCTTTTTCACCTACAGTATAACAATTTGTAATAAAGCCTTCATGAGCTTACGACAGGAAGCACTGTTCTGTCGTCAAGTCCTTTCAGACATTTCTGATGCTGCCGAGCCGAGACCATCAGAAAAAGCTAGCACCGAGTCGCATTCTGAGCCCCACACCTCCCTAAGTGTTTGCTCCTGCCACTGCGTGCCGCGGGGTCGACTCGGTGTTCTGTCCCAGTGCGCTGCCTCCTGCTCCCCCACTGCTCTCTGTGGTGAGAAACTTGCCTTGTTCAGTAACTACTGTGCCCTCGCATGACTGTTAAAGCTTTCTGTGCAGAGATGACTGTCCAAGTGCCACATGCCTGTGATTGAAATGAAAAATCTATTGTTACCTCTGAGTTGTGTTCCACGGAAAATGCTATCCAGCAGATCATTTAGGAAAAATAATTCTATTTTTAGCTTTTCATTTCTTAACTGTTATTTTCTTCTTCTTTGATTTTTGACAGTAATGGAGAATGGGTTATATAAAGACTACCTGCTAATATGAACAGCAATGCACTTGTAATTCATGAAAATAAATGTACATCTTTATCTTCACATTCATGTTAAGATTCAGTGTTGATTTCCTCTGGATCAGCGTGAATGAAGGGACAGTCACATTCAGTTTGTGCTTCAAACAGAAATGTTCACAGGCCTCACGTTTGTACCCCGGCCGTTCCCACACACTTCAGTTTATTTAAGATGGCTTAGGAAGGTCCCATTTCCCTTCTGCACAGCAGATAATTTTGACATGTTCCTTTGTGCAAATCATGGGTCTCAAGTAGTCTGTCAGACCCTGATGACAAACCCAAACTTCTCAGGTTGGAATCTCTGGTTCCCTCTAAAAAGGGCCTGCCTGTGTGCTACAGAGCTGCTGCTGGGCTCAGCCGTGCTGGAAAGGGCTGCCCAGCATCATGGGGCACTTGCCACCCGGCCCAGGGTGCTGACACCAACACCTCATGTGGCTAAAGAAGTGTGGCTGACTTATCCTCAGAAATCAGAATTACTTCTTGATTCTTGCCCTAAACTACATGCTTTTCACTTCCATGTGCATAGCTGCCATTCAGAGGTCCAGCCAGCATCGACAGGATACAGGGATTTGACTGTTATTTGATACATCAGTAAATAATCCGTTTTTATTTGAAAAAGAGTATTGACAGTTTTACTACTCTTGTTTATTTGTACTTTTTAAATGCAGTGTTCATATTATAAGGTTACTTTGCAGTCCTCTTCTAAATAAAGAAACAGTAGCCTTGGCTCCTCACTTCTGGGGACTGTGAGCTCATTGCCATCTCCCTCGCTGGTGCCAGGGAGTTAAATTGGCATGCATTTGGGAGTCACTGCAGCCACAACCTGTGTGCTTTGCATGAATACCATGACAAGTGTAATGCAACAGGTCAGAGACTATCATAACCTTGGCACCTGTGAAAATTACCAGTTGTTATGTGTAATGGACTCATCATTTTTCTTCTCATATTTCCAAAGATGTCCAGATTCGGCATCTCAATTCACACTGATGATGCTCAGCACCTCCATTATTAGTATGCACACATTAGCTTTTGGATGGATGGCTATTTTTTAGCATCTAAAATGAAAGCAAAAACTCCTATTGAAACATTCCAGTCCCTTCATTTAGTATGAAACAGACACGCAGCAAACTGGTGGGATGGAAGTGAGGGAGCCCTTGATGAGGACTCTGCCCAACACAAGTCTTCAGAGCTGACAGAGGCCCGTACAGCACTGTGCTGTCCCTGGAAGACCCTCCTCATGCACAGTGCGCAGCACCTGTTGTGTTCACACTCCCTTGACAGGCACTCCTGTTGCTTTCAGGGGCTGGCAGTGCATGTCAGAGAGAGCTATCAGCTTTGGGAAGGTAGACTGCCCACGCCGCATGCCATATAATAGACCATTCAGAGGAGACTGTTTTATCTTCATTTGCTTATCTGTTAGTACAGTTTGTGAACTGGCAGCTTTTACATAGTGTAGTAACAGTACACATGCACACGCACACATGCTTTGGGTTCTTCCATAATAACTTTTATATTTGTAAATCGATGTTTTGGAGCAATCCCAAGTTTAAGGGAAATATTTTTGTAAATGTAGTGGTTTTGAAAATCTGAGCAATCCTTCTGCTTACACATTTTTAAAGCATTTGAGCTTTAAAATTGTTAGGCTGGTATTTGAAACATGACACCCCATGACACAGATGAGAAACATGAAAGAGTGGAGTAAATACATTGTTTCTCTTACTGTTATTCAACTCCACACAACTGGGAATCCAGAGGACACCCTCCAGGGTTGCGCCAGGTTTACCTAAAGCTTGTTGCCTTTTTTGTGCCGTTCATCCGTGTAGAGCACTCCAGAAAGTTCTGAAACTGCTTTGTATCCGCTTTGTACTGTTGGTGCCTTCTTGGTATTGTGCCCCAAAACCCTGCATAGATTATTTAGTATAATGGTAAGTTAAGAAAAAATGTTAAAGGAAGATTTTATTAAGAATCTGAATGTTTATTCATTATATTGTTACACTTTAACATTTACTTGTGGTATTCGTGATTCGGTTAATCTGTATAAAACTTGTAAGTAGAAAGGTTTATATCTCATCTTAATTCTTTTGATGTTGTAAACGTACTTTTTAAAAGATGGATTATTTGAATGTTTATGGCACCTGACTTATAAAAAAATACAAAAAAAAATCCTTAGAATCATTAAATTGTCATTGTATTACCAAAATAATATAGTACTGTGCATGTATAGTTTAATTGCAGCTTCACGTGTGAAAGTATGAAATTGTCTCATCTTTTATTACAGCGTTTCCCAAGAACTTTGTCTCTTACTTTGATTTTGCTTATGGTGGTTAATGATAGGAGCAAAGCCGATGCTCTGGAGTAGAATGGGAGTCTGTGCTTAGTTGGTTTTCGAGGAGGTTCTTCAGACCTCAGGCAGGGGTGGCATTGTCTGCATACTTCCTATCTCTCTGCACTTTAGCAACCCTGAAGTTTGGGCACACATCAGAGGCAGCCCCTTTATTCAGACCAAGAAGTCATGACTAAATCAGGGAACCTTAAACATTTTGTTCTTGTCAGTAACTGGGCGTTATGCACTGACTTATTTATAAGACAAAGATACTGGGAAACATCTTAGATGTGGTATTATAGAAAAAATACAAGGGCTGGGATTTAGCTCAGTTAGTAGAGCATCGCTCTGCAGTCTCTGAGGTCCCGGGTTCGATTCCCTGCAGCACAAAAATGGGAGAAGGACGTGGCAATCCACTCCAGAGGCAATCCCGAAACAATCAGCCATTGAAAACCCTATGAGGTTGACAGGACTCACCGGCACCCAACAACAAAGAAAAAATACAGACAGGATTTGGGCCCCTAAAACTTTACAACCTGCTCCTCTGCTTATTGATGCAGCTGGCTTTTGGTCCACTCTCTCTGCTTCTCTGTGCTTCAGTCTCCCCACCGCAGACTGTTAGTTGAACAGGGAAACCAATGTCACTGGCCTAGCAAGAGGTGATGACAGAAATACATTTCAAGTGATTAGCATAGGACCTCAAAGGAAGTCTCAGTCGATAGCAAGCCTTCCATGGTGGTGCTCTATGTCCTTAGATGTTGTTGCAAGGTATTGCTAAATGTCTGCTTGCTGAAGAAAGTGCTCTTGTCCATTTAGGAGGAAAACCTGTCTGAACTTTCCTCAGGAAAATGAGTTGGTACCACCTGACCTGGCAGGTTTGGGTGGGTATCTGAAACACTCGTGGACACATCATGTTCACACTCTTGAGAGATTGACACTCTTCATCATCCAAATCATAGTGAAAGTCATTGCAATCATCATCATCTTTGTTCAGCACAAGCCCAGCAATCACCATTTCCCCTCTCTACCAGTGATGGGTGTCTTCCCTTGGTGGCATGGCTTGTCTAGCTGGCAGTGGACCAGCATCTGGGCTGTCTCTTCTGCATTCAGTCAGAACTAGGTGCTCACAGCTGACCAGAGGCCTCTCTGGGCTGAGAAGAGAGAATAAAGCCAGGCCACAGGGGTCACAACAAGTGGAAGCTAAATGCAGACCATCCCTGAGACTTAGGAGTGGGTTTGATTGTGTCCAGAGGAGCAATGAAGGGTTTCCATGGGAGGGCAGGCTCATCTCTGAGTGAGTCTGAAGAGGAAGGAGGCAAAGTGAAAGGGGAGGTGGGACTGGGCTGCCAGGAGGAGGGGAGGGCAAGGTAGGCACTGTGGCTCACTCTTTGAGTCTGGCACCAAGGATGGCTGAAGAGTCATTCTTGTCAGTGGAGATGGAGAAACAGTCCATGGTGTGTCTTTCAGATGAAGCTAGAGCCCAGGTCTCTGCTGAGTATGAGAAAGGCCCTCCATGAGAGGTGGAAAAGAGGGGACAGCCTGCCACTGGGAACCCCACAGTAATGAACTGGGACTTGGTTCTTTGACCTTGCGTGGTGTGTGTGGAGCTGAGGGAAGCAGCAGACTGGGGATGAGATTGGCAATTAGAGACCACATGGTGTGGGCACCCCCCACAGATGCAAGTGACTGTGCAAGGCAGAGGTTAGAGTTCCCCACTGTGTCCTGGTTCTTTGAAAGTGGAGCATCTCTGCGAAACAAGCCCAAGCTGTGTCTGTGGAGAGAAGGAGGTGGTTGCAGTAGGGCTGATCAAGGAATGAGGCAGCCTCTGCCAGTGCATCACTGAGCATTAAGGTGGCAGTAGCTAGGAGGGAGGAAAGGAGGAGACCCTGTCCAGTTTCCACTGCAATTCACAGGAAGAAACAGGTCATATGCATCTCACCATAGTGTGTTGATGAGGTTAATCCAGCAAATGCCCCCGCAGTTCCTCAGAGCCAGCTGCTGGGCCCTCTCCATCTTTAGGAAATCTCCAAAGTCGCAAGGAAGAGGATCTTTGAGCTATGTAAAGGGCCAGGTAACTTTGTGTTCAGTAGCTTAGTGATATTTCTTTGGGGGTTCATAAAGTGTGCCTTTAAAAGCTTAACAATCATGGCAAGAATCTGTAAGTGGTGACCCATATAAGCAGAACTTCTTCCCTTTCTGAAGATCAGTGGGACCCTCTGGGTGGCCCGTCACCCCCTCATCACAATGCTGGACACACAAAGGGTTGTGAGTTCAGGGACCACCCTGTTGTTGGTTGGTGCCCTCAAGTCAGGTCCAACTCAGCAACCCACCCCGTGTACAACAGAACAAAATATGCCCCAACACTGCTATGCACATGATCTTTGTTACATATAATGAGATTATATGGCACAAGCCTGTAATCCCAGACTCAGGAGGCGGAGGTAGGAGGATAGCAAACTCAAGCCAGTGGCAGCCTGCATAATTTAGCAAGACCCTGTCTTAAGATAAAAAGTAAAAAATGGCCTGGGGGTGAACCCCAATGGTAGAGTGCTTGCAAAGCATACATGAGACCATGGGTTTGGTTCTTTTGTACCACCAAAAAATAAAAAATGAGTAAGAGCGATAAGAGGTATGCAGCCTGGAGAAACTGGACGGGGATAATGCTTTCAAGCCCTGCACAGGGCGCTGGAGGTGGGTCTGCCATAGACTGGCAATGCAGACACCACACTGGCTGACCATAAGCAGGGGCCCCACAAGCCTACTCTGAGGCCAGCTTAGAGAGACAGGGACCCAGTGACTGTCATCATCCCCTCAAATCTGTATCCCCACCCCAGCATTCTTTTGTTCCCTTTGCAGAGGTGCTACTGCTTCCTTTTAAAGCACTGAACTATTACTCCATAAGCTTGAGGAGCTGACTGGACTTTCTAGGCCAGAAAATGTGAAGTTTTCTGACATAAGAAATGACCCATGACCGGCTTGCCAGGATGGCACCAAGAGCTCGATGCTGATTTCTGCAAGAATTTTTTTCGAAGTTGCTTTGGACAGTCTCTGCTACATGTGTGCATCCCACAGTGCAGTGTTCTCAAACTTCCAAATGCATTGTTACCCAGTGCCCTTTCACAGGATGAAACCTGTGAAGGCGTCCCTGTACCTACCTGCTGTCTACCTCCCACCATTCAGCATGTTTCTGCCATTGTTGTCAGGTGCCGTCGAGTGGGTGTCCAACTCTTAGCAACCCTAAGTACAATGGGCGAAACACTATTGTCAGTGCTTCTCTGCTGTTCATAGAGTTTTCAGTGCCTGTTTTTTGGGAGTGGGTTGCCAGGTCGTTCTCCCAAGCCTACAGCACCTTGTGTTCCCAGATTGTCTCCCATCCAAGTACTAACCAGGCCCAACCCTGCTTAGCTTCTGAGATCTGATGGGATCAGATGCCACAGTGCCATGGCTGCAGGCTGTTTCTGCCATACAGGAATAAAAAATGGTAATAGGAGCCATAGAAGAGCAAATGTCACAGAAGACCAAGCAATCAAAGAAACAGCAAGACCATGATGTCTGTCGACACCTCCACAGTGGACCAAAGTGAACATAGCCGGTGTAGAGCCAGCAGCATGGGGTCACCATCAGGAGGGCCTTAGGTAAGGACATCCTCCTGTTTTAAAGGGACAGGAAGAATTGTTAAGACCATGGGTGAGGCCACTCACACGAGGAGGGTCAAGGAATAGAATAGGAAGCTTAACTTGTAAGGCAGTGCAGATTGCAGGAAATGCTCCCCTCACAAAGGTGATGGTCCAACAGGGAAGCCAGGCATTCAGTTCACTTAGTCATTGTGTGAAAAGCACAACACTGAAGTACTTAACAGAGAGTGCCTTCAGGAGCAAGGTAGAGGCCTGACTCCCACAGTCACAGAAAGTACACAGTCACTGCTAGACTGAGAACAGAAATCCATACATCTTTGGAAGCAGCTGCCTCCAAAGAGAGTATGTCTCCGTCAAGAAGAAAATGTGAGACCAAAGCAGATTGAGAGGAGAGAATCATACCATCAGAAGTGGCCACTATATGGGAGAATTAACACCAGGGATCGGTGTTGTCACATTCCACCCTTGAAAGCAGAGTCTGGGAGTGCAGCATTTAGAGAGCATTTACCAGAGATGGGAGCCAAGGGCAGGGAGGAGTGAGCAGGCCCCAGCTGTCAGAGCAAATGTCCTGAAAAGAAAGGTCTAGCTGCCACTGGCCACGATCAGGCAGGCCACACAAGGAATATTTAATGCAACCAGAATGGGAGAGAAAGGCATGGGATGTCATGACAGAAGGGAAAACAGAATGCCTCTCCCTGGCTTTGTTTCTGTGTTCCCTCTCCACTGATGGAGGTTGGGGAGCGGGTGAGCAAGCCTTCAGTTGTGCTGTCCCCAGACCGTTGACCAAGACCCTGGGAGGCAGGGAAAGAGCTGCAGCTTGATTCTGGCTTCCTTCTGCAAAGAAGGTCCTAGAATAATGGCACCAAAGCCTTGAAGCTACACATAGCCAGCACAGGAGCCCCCTCAAGTCACTCTTGGTTGCTCACAGGTTCAATGTTGACAGGAGGCTAGCTCGGGTTGCACATGCCTTGTGTTTCCACCCATGTACACACAGTCATCTTAGGAGGACGCCCATCTGAGATCAGAGAGCAGTATAGCTCCACCCTAGCCAGCCTGAGAGCCATCGAGATGTCCAGAAAGCCTCCTGATAGCCAGGGCATGGGTGATGTCCCTCCCAGGACTCTGCTGCCGGGCTGGTGACCAGGCTCTGTCTTGGAACAAGCATCAGGGACTGGCTTGATGAGTTGCTCCTCTGGGGCACACAGGCCAGCCTGGGGTCCAAATCCCAGATCATGTTGAGATCTGGACCCTGCCGTAGAGGGGCTGAGTGACATCAGGCAAGGCTGCTTGGCCTTAGTCTCTGCCTGACAGCACCTGGCTCCCAGCGGCCTGCTGACTGGCACACACTTTGCCTTTTATCCTTCTCATGCATTGCTTGCTTTGAGTTTTCTTTCTCTGTGGAGAGAGCAGGTGACTCTTTCCCAGTCTAGAAGCCATGTTAGTCCCCTGAAAGAGCCCCACCACCCTAGTCCTTGATGCTTGCAAGATGGTAGCAGCAGCAGCCTCCACAGCACATTCCAACGTGTCCCACACCAAGTGGCAATCAGGTGCCCAGGCCTCCCAGGTGACCCCTCCTGCAGAAGGCCCTGAGGCTGCACCCCATTCCCCGCCACTGCAGCACTTCACTGACCCCAGGGGGCCACATCTGGCCCTCCGCACCTCAGCCCAGGTCCCTTTTGCCAGGACTCTGTGGCCAGCCCCAAGGGTGAATGTGCAGCATGTCCTCAGCAGACCTGACTCCAGCGTTGGTTCAGCCCAGAGCATGGGGGCAAGGCCTCAGCAGAAAGGTGAGTCAGCCCCCAGGATGGAGGCAGAGACTCCCCAGGCTCTGCCTGGAGCAGCCCTGCCTCTGCAGTTGCGCTCCTGCTACTCCAGGGAATTTCTAAAGGACAGCATCTTCTCATAGCCACGGTGAGAGGTAGGATTTTGGGTTTTGTTTGTTTACACTCCAGCCCAAACAAAAAGCTTAATTCTTTGTATTACTCTGGTAACCAGGAAAGGAGAATCATTAAAACTAGAAAACATTTCATGGAAGCATACATGATAACAAATGGAGAGACAGCATGGCATAATGGTTCTGAGGATTACAGAACATTTCTGCCCACAAAAAGAAAACAAAAACTTTCTTTTACCTCCTTCCTTCCACTGATGTGTTCTGCTTATTCTGCACAAAAAGTAGACTTTGGGCCAGGAATGGTAGTGCATGACTCTAATCCAAGTGCTCAGGAGGCTGATGCAGAGGGATCACAAGTTTGAAGCCAGCTTGGGCTACATAGCAAAACCTTGTCTAAAAAGGGGGAGGAGGTGGGCTGGGAAGGCACATTGGCTCACTCCTTTCATCCCAGCAACTTGGAAGAGGCAGGAGGGTTGCAAATTTTAAGCTAGAGGCAGTCTGTGTAACTTAGCAAGACCCTATCTTAAGATAAAAAATAGAAGGCTGAGGGTGTAGCTTAGTGGTACAGCACTTGCAAAGCATGCAAGCGCAAGGCCCTGGGTTCATGCCGCAGACCAGCTGCAGCCTAAGATCCAAGTGTCCCTGAAGGCAGGTGAGGAGTTGGCAATGGGAGACAGACACAGCAACTCGGAGGCACTGTAATTCTGTTCCATTTATTGCTCAGATAGCTCAGTTTTTTATACAGTCTTTTTAGGCTTAGGTCATACTAGTAAGAATACGTGCAGTTTTACAAACACCTGTTAGTCATAATAGCCCATAGTTCAAAGCATAAACTTTACTATCTTTAGATAACAAACACCTATTTTTTATCTTTTTTCTATCTCTTCTCAGGCTTTTTATATAAGCTATAATAGGGTATTTGAACTCTATCCTTATTTATCATTTTAACCCCTTGTTCATTATATGTTTCTATGTAAGGCAGTGGAGGGTCAGGCTGACCAGAACATCAGCCTCTACTTTTTTCTCTAGCTGGGAACCAAGGTCTGCCTTTAGACAGATAAGCACCTCCATGCTAAATTGTCAAGGAGGCTATTATACTGTGGGAATAGGCCTATGTATTCTTTTGATTGTTCTATACTTTTTTTTGTAAACCTTAGCTACCATAGGTGGGGCCACTTCAGTCCAAGTAGGGGTTAATAGCTTAGCCTGCTGCAGCTGAAGCATAAATTACTTAATGCTTGAGTTCCAGGGTGGAAATTGCTGATCAGCTTTAACTAGAATATTGTCCACACAACCCTTACAATTGGTGGTCGTTACCTCTAATTCATTTACAAATTCCCCCAGTCATGCCATTCTTTCAGCATCTGTTTCATTAGAATTTAATACAATATTAGTTATGAGCATTAGTCCTAAACATGAAGTAATTATGTACATAATAATTAGAAGCAGTAACCCTATTCCTAGAAAGCAAAAAGCACATATTCCTTTTCCCCATCCCCTTCCATTTCTTGGAAGATGAGTTCCTTGAACCCCTCTTCCCCATATCTGGACCTTGTCAGACAATATGGTTAGAAATGGCCGTGGCAGGTTCAACCCCCAGTATAGCAAGAAAAAAAAAAAGATAAAAAATAGAAAATTGGGCTGGGTGTGTGGCTCAGTGGTAAAGTGCCTGCAAAAACCATGTGTGAGACCCTGGGTTGAACTCCCCAGTACCCACTCCCCACCAAAAAATAAATAGAAAAAAATAGGCAAAGAGCTAGACCTTGAACTACATTTACAACTACAGGCCATCTGCAACTTACCATGGTTTGACCAACAGTTTTCCAACTTTACAATGGGACAAAAATGATGCACATTCAGTAGAAATTGTACTTTGAGTTGTGGATTTTCATCGTTTCTCAGGATAGCAATATGTGATATGATCCTCTCATGAGGGGCAACAGCCAGGCTACAGCCCCCAATCAGCCCTCTGTGATCAAAGAGGGAAAACAACTGATATTCTCCAATGTGCTATTGCTAAGCTAGGACATTCAGTAGGTCAAATGGATTAAGTGCAGTTTTGACTTATGATACTTTCCCTTACAAGGGGTTTATCAGGACATAATCCCATCATGATTTGAAGAACACCTGTATACTCTACTCTCCAGGACTCTACTGTTAAGCTTTAAAAAAGTTAACATGCCTTTGTCAAGATCCTCTGAGAATGCAGGGAGCCAAATATCTCTCATTGGCTGTGAGAGGAAGACACAGACATTTTTAAATTTTTATCTCAAGCATCGCTTAATTCTTTCTGCAAGTTCCCATCTTTCTGCTTACCCATTTGGTCTTGCTTGTTCCTCCTTTTCCTGTAGAGCCCTTACCATGCTAACCACAATTATTTTCAACTTTCAATCTGATAATTCTAAAATCTCTGCCACATCAGAGTCTGGATCTGGTGCTTGCTTTGTCTCTTCAGACTGTGTTTTTTCTTTTCTTTTAATATGCTATTTATTTATTTATTTATTTTGCCTTTTATCAACAGCTGCAGCCATACCACCGTGGAGTCTGATCCTGTCAGATCTTGGAAGTTAAGCAGGGTCGGGCCTGGTTAGTACTTGGATAGGCGAACACCTGGGAACACCGGGTGCTATAGGCTTAGAAGAAGGACCCAGCAAAGCACCCCACCAAAAAAAAATCAGCCATTGAAAACTCTATGAATAGCAGAGAAGCACTGATTCATCTGTTGTACATAGGGTCACTATGAATTGGACACCAACTCAACAACACCTAACAACATAATTTTTTTATTGAAAGCCAGTCCTGGTATACTGGATAATAGAACTGAGGGAGATAGGCCTTTAGTATGAAGTGTGTGTGTTTTTCTGGCTAGGAGTTAGGCTGTGTTTATTCTTTGCTGTATTTCTAGGTGCTAGACGTTAAAATTGCTTCTCATATCTTTGCTTTTGTTTCACCTACTGTCTTTAGGTTTCCCTACAGGATGCTCCTTAAATAATAATCTGAACATTGCTGCTCTTTCAGCTCTGATCCTTTGTATGACATAGGCCTCCTATTGATGAGATGGTAAGGTCTGGGAGGAGGGTAATCACATGTTCTATGGTCATGTGATTAGGACTGTCTTCTAATGAGCCTTTACTCCTAGGTAGGACGTTTGCAACTGATTCTCAGCTTTTTTGCCCCTTTATGTAAGACAGAAAAGCTGGAGGGAGCTGGCACTGGGTATAACCCTTCTCCATGTTGGATAGACACAAAGCCTTTTCTCTGCTGGCTGGCCTTTGTTGTAGGGAACACTCAAGGTGCTTCAGAATGGTTACTTTTCCCTCTCCCTTGTCAAGCACAGGGGGATTATTATCCATTCTTCATCATGAAACCAAAGGGTGGAATCCTTTAGAGGTTTGTTGTTGTCAGGTGCCATTGAGTCAGGTCCCACTCATAGCAACCTGTAGGGATGGAGCCTAGAGAGGCAGCACGCCTCAAGGCCTATCTGACCCGATTGGAGGTCTGGGACTTGTTCCCTGGGCAGCAACCTCTGCCCTACATCTGGGACCTTTCGGGCGTTAAGTGAGCCAAGATGGCTCTGGCATCCAACTGCCTCCTCAAACCCCTCGACACCTGATTGGCCATCTCTCAATTAGTGTACAACCCCTGATTGGGCAGTTAAAGGACAACATCGGATTGGTTCCCATTACGATGCCACAATTTGCATCTCCCTCCTGATCTAATCACCCCTTAGTACGTGGCAGCCTCTGATTGGTCCCTGAAGGATGTATAGGCATGGTGCACACGGCAAGCAGCAGCTGCTGCAGTTCGACCATAGACCCAGACAAGGAAGCATAATAAAAAGCTGTTGAAGAGCACCGGAGCTGTGAGCATCGTCGTTGGGGATAAGAAGAAAGGAGCTGCCGTGAGCGTAGATCTCTGAGCCTGCTTTCTCAAGGTTTCTCAAAGTAGCCGTGGGCATAAGCCTCCTTTGGCAGCACTGACCACACAGCAGGTCTTCAGCCTCAGGGTTCAACTCATAGCCGGCTGGTTCCCAGGGGCAAGCCCAGCCCCACAGCGACCCTATGTGCAGCAGAATGAAACACTCCCCAACACTGCACCGTGCCCAGCACTATGTCAGTACTTCCCTGCTATTCATAGAGTTTTCAGTGGCTGATTGTTTCAAGAGTGGGCTGCCACATCCTCCCCATTTTTGTAATGCTGAGGATCGGACCCAGGGCCTCAGAGAACACAGAGCAGAACCCTATCAACTGAGCTAAACCTCAGCCCCACCTTCAGAGGTAAAACCCACAAAAGTATGTTGCTTACTTATACTGAGTCCCCATGAGTTTTTAACTCTGAAGTTCAGCCTTACTCAGCCTCCAGCAATTGATCAAAGTGTTCTTGTAAGTCTTCCTACCAAATTCTGGTTCCAGGGGCCTCTACTACCAGTAAACTGTGATGCTATGGTTTGAATCTTAAATGTACCCTCAATGACTAATTTTTTTTTCTTTTTTTTTACAGTACTCTGGGGTTGAATGCAGAGTCTAGTACATGATAGGGAAGTGCTCTACCACTGGGCTGCACCCACAGCCTTTTTTTTTTTTTTTTTTTTTTTTTGAGACTGGGTCTGCAGGCTGCTTCGGGCCTTGAACTGACAATCCTCTTGCCTTCACCTGCTGAGTTGCTGGGATTATAGGCATGTGCCACCGCACGTGGAACTAAGATCTGAGTTAAAGGCTTGGTTGCTAGCCTATGGGTGTGTTGGGAGTTATTGGAGCCTTCAGGAGATGGGGCCTGGTAGGAGAAAGTTAAATCATTGGGATGTGACCTTAAAGGAGATATTGAGGCCACTTAATGTCTTTCTTTGTTTCCTAATTGCCATGAGGTAAACACCCACTTCTACCACATGTTCCCACCTTGAGGTACTGTATGCCACAGTCCCAAAGCCAAGTGACCATGGATTGAGACCTCTAAAATCATGAACTATGATGAACTTTACTTCTTTACAAGCTGATTACCTCAGGTATTTTGTCACAGTAATGGAAAGCTAACATGTATGATTTTCTATCTTCTCCTATTTCTCTAATTTGGGAGGAGGTTATGGCGTGACTTCAGCTCTAATGGTTTTAAAAATGTCATCCTTTTTTTTATTTATTTGCTTTTTTCCCTCTTATTATAAAGGAAACAGTGATGATTTCAAAGCTCTTTCTTCACATGTCAAAGCTGAAACTGGAAGTGACCTCTCCTCTTAGGCCTCACCCAACACCTTGTTTAACAGATGCATCTGAAACTCCAGTTGTGGTGGGAGAAACGCATTAACTCTGGTGTCTTAGACTAACTGGAAGACTGGAGAGAAGTCTTTTCTACCTGATTTTACATAGGCCAGCACAGGCAATAGTGAAGAGGACTCAAGGAGCTGGGAATGCATCCAGCATGAGTGCCTAATAATAAATCCAAAACATGCAAGGAGTCACAAAAATTCAAACAGTCTGCCTCATTCCTGTCCAATTGACAATCAAAAAATATTGTCTGCTTACATGAGGAAAAACATCCATTACCATTAGTAAAAAAGGAAATACAAATTAAAATAACGATGAAACATCATTTAGAGCATAACCTTACTTTGTTGTTTGGTCCTGTTTTGAGCATTGCTGATAGTATTGAAAATAAAATCAGTGGAATCTGGCTGATGTGACTGAAGCCAATGAGAAGATGAGTTTCAACTCTGTAATTCTGTTATTGGGACTTTTCTCCCTTGACAATTATTGAAAAGAAAATGGCCACATGTACAAACTTGTTAATACCATCGTTGTTCATCATAGGAAAAAGAAGATGAGTTGCCTCAACTGCCCAAAATGAGGAAATGGACTAGCAAATTTAGCAAGTCAGAATAGCTGTGTAATTATCCATTTTCTGATGCTAATAACACAGTGCCACAGGCTATGTAAGTTTTAAAGAAAAGAGGTTTGTTTAACTCAGTTCTGGAGACTTATGAGCTACGTCAGGTGATGGTCTTGCTGGCAGAATCTCATGTAGCACATCATGTGGCAAGTGACCATGTGGGACTTCTCACTTTTCTGATAAAGCCACTATCTCCATCTTGTGGCTGCATACTGATGACCTTGGCAAATCCTAATCACCTCCCAGCAGCCCCAGTGCAAGCATGACAGCCAGATTAAGCATCCACCCTCTCAATAGCTCACTTGGGGATTGAATCTGAACACATGAAGTCATGGAAGACACTCCAGCCATCTCCAATCCAGAGCAAGCAGGAACAAAGAACCTTAAAGGTCTTCCCATGACACAGATCCTAGTCCACCAGTGAATACGGTACCATCCTCGGCCCTCTTCTGAAGTGACATTACCTGTGCTCTTGTCCCCCTGCCAGGAGGTCCCTGGAAAACCCCATGTGGTCTGCTGCCGCCTTCCTCAGGCTCTGGTGCAAAGAACAGCACTGAGTAACAGCCTGAAGCTGCAAGACACGGTTGCACACCCCATAAGCCCAGAGACTTGGGAGGTGGCGGCAGGAGCATTGCGAGTTTAAGGCCACAGGCAGCCCTCAATACAGCAAGACCCTGTACCAAGATAAAAAATTTCAAAAGGGCCTGGGAGAGCAGCACAGTGATACAGCATGAGGCTCCAGCTTCAACCCCACCATACAGGAAAAAAATATATATATCCCACCCTGACATGCAAAATGTGGGCCACAGACCAGGAACGTCACCATCACCTGGTCACTGATCCAGACTGAGGTTTGGGGAGGGTGGAAATTGTTGTTGAATGGGAATGGCGTTTCAGTTTTTCAGGATGAAAAGTATTTTGGAGGGGTTGAGAGGGCTGTGCATGCAGCTCAGTGGTAGAGGCTTGCCTAGCAGCCAGAAAGCCTTGGGTTATATCCCAGCACTGGAAAAAAAAAAGGAGAGAGAGTTGGAGCAGACATGGTGGCACAGGCCTGTAATCCCAGCACTTGGGAGGGTGAGGCAGGAGGATGGCCATGGATTTAAGGCTGGCCTGGGCTACATAGTAAGTTCAAGGTCTGGCTGGGCTACACAGCAAGACTCTGTCTCAAAAAAAAAAAAAAATTAAGGGAAAAACAACAACAACAAAAGTTGGAAAAGGTGTTTTGGTGAAAGCTGGGCACTCTAACACAAGCCTGTAATCCCACTGATTTAGGAGGCTAAGGTAGGAGGATTGCAAGTTTGAGGCCAGGGGGAGCCTGTGCAGCTTATCAGACCCTGTCTCAAGATAAAAACAAGGCTGGGGATGTGGCTCAGTGGTAAAGCACTTGTGCACAAGGCTCTGGGTTCAATCCCACCCCTAATGCAAAGGAAAACAAAACAAAAAAAAAAGGTTTCTGCAGCCTGGGCTGCATGACAAGTCTCTGTCTTGAAAGAAGAAAGAAAGAAGGAAGGAAGGAAGGAAGGAAGGAAGGAAGGAAGGAAAGAAAGAAAGGAAAAAAGGAAGGGAAAGGAAAGAAAAGGAAGGAAGAAAGACTGGGAAGAATGGAGGGCAGGAAGGAATGAAGGAATGAAGGAAGGAAAGGATGAAGGGAAAGAAAAAAGAAAGGAAAAGAAAAGAAGAGCCAGGTGCAATGGCACACACCAGTAATCCCAGCACTCCGATGGTAAAGGCAGGAGGATCACAAGTTTGAGGCCAGCCTGGGCCACTTAGTGAGACCCTGTCCCAAAAAAATTTTTAAGAAGGTTTATGATGATAAATTATATGTTCTGTATATTTTACCACAAGCTAAAATGAAAATGCAGAATCTCAGAGTTTCCCCCAGATGTGCCATTTTCATGTCCACATCTTGACAGGATCCCCAGTGACTTGTGGAAGCTTTGAGAAGTCAGATACCTTGGATGCAGTTGGGTCTGAAGACACCAACTCCCATCATTAGTTAACTGTCTCTAATTAAAACATAGTTTGGGTTTTTCTTCTCCCTCGTGGGAGGCAGGTCTTAGTGTCTCATGCATGAAAACTAGAGAAATCAAGCAGCAGCTGGCAGGCTCTGAGGACTGCACGATGCCATGGCAACGGCGTCCATCAATAACTTATTTTTCATCTCTGCGCTAACATCTCTCCCCTCAGCGCTAAAGTTGGACAATTTTTAATTTGGAAAGAACATAAGACAGCTTGCAGTTGTTAACCGATGGCCCCTGCAGACTTCCAAATGAGTGTTAGTGTCATTTAGGAAGCTATTGGGGAATCAGAGAAGTTCAGAACTCAGGGGGCTCTGCAGAGCCGTCATGCAGCCCTGCCTTGGCCAAGGATACCACTGGCACCTGGGCAGTACAGGTCCCCTGTCTTTGCACAGCTATCCTGCTAGCCTGCGTTGAAGCTGCACCCAGAGGGGATCAGTCGGTCCTGGCTAACCCGCAGGTTTAAGCAGGACTTTGGAATGGACTGGAGGCTGGGAGTCCCTTTGGGAGAATGGCTTTAGGTGTATTTCTGCCCCCTGAGAAACTACTGTGGCCACCATGACAGAATACCACACACTGTTGGCTTAAACCACAGGAAATTTTCTCACAATTCCAGAGGCTGGATGCCCAAGATCCAGGTGTCAGCCAGGTTTGTTTCCTCTGAGCCACAGCTCAGTTTGTAGATGGCTGTTGCCTCCCTGTGGCTTCGCATAGTTTTCCTGTATGTATGTGTCAGTGACTTGATCGCTTTACGTTGGATTAAGTCCCTTCCTAATGATTTCATTAATTGAATTATTTTTTCTTTTCTTTTTCTTTTTCTTTTTCTTTTTCTTTTTTTTTTTCTTCCGCGGTACTGGGGGTTGAACCCAGGGCCTCACGCTTGCATGCTCTGCAAGTGCTGGACCACTGAGCTGCACCCCCAGCCCATATTTTTACTTTTTGAGGCAGGGTCTCGCTAAATTACACAGGCTGCCTCTGGTCTCGAATTTTCAATCCTCCTGCTTCTGCCTCCAGAGTCACTGGGATTACAGGCATGCACCACTGTGCCTGGCTGAATTACTTTTTAAAAATACTCATTTGCAACCTGGGCACCGTTAATATGTACCTGTAATCCCAGCTACTGAAGAGGCTGGGGCAGGAGGATTGTAAATTCAAGGCCAGCCTGGGTACATGGTGATATCGCATCTCAGGAAAAAACCACTTGCCGTCAGATTTGTGGCAAACAGCTCAGCCCACAACACCCAGCCAGACTGCAGCGTCCAGGATAGCCAGTCAGGCCTCGGCCCCTGGGAAGGTCTGGCTCTGGCACAGCAGTAAACCCCCACAGGCTGCCCTCCTTTTTCTGTGTTTCTGCAGTGCTGGGGACAGAACTCAGGGTCTCCCACATGCTAGCCAGGGGCTTTGCCTCTGAGCTGCTCCCAAGCCCAGTGTTGCATTTTCCAGCAAAACCCTGCCCTGGGCTCCCTGGGAGGAAAGAGCTCCGGAGTGTTGGTTCTTGCCAGCTTCTTGGATCTTTCTAGACCCTCTGTCATCCTGCGGTGGTCACTCATTCAGCAGATGTCCTAAGCCCTGCTCAAGGAGGAAATCAAGCAAAGAGAAAGGCAGCTTGGGGGGAGGGGCAGCAGAATGTTGAAGAAAAATGACTTTGGGTGAGGAAAGAGAGGGTGGGTGGCCTTCAGAGAGGAGACAGAGAAGGCTTCTCAGAGAAGGACACCCATGGCAGAATGCTAAAGGCAGGGAAGGGCCTGGCAAGTCCAGGGTCCCTGCTGAGCAGCAGCAAGGAAATGACCAGCCTGCAGAGTAGCAAGGGTCTGGCCTCGTCTTCAGTTTCAGTGAAGGGAACGTCCTCCTCAGTAGCAGAGCCTCCGCTTCCCCGGGCTCTGGCCAGTCACTGCACATAGATAACCTCGCTGTGTGATGTCAGGTGGGGTGACAGAGGCAGATGGTATTTCAGAAAGCACAGCAGCGTGATCAGAGGTGGCACTCTGGGTCACAGCCTGAGGCACTGGAGGCCCAGATGGTCCACACAGGTGTCAATCCTGCCTGTGGACTGTGAACACTGAGGCCCAGGTGAGCACTCCCTTGTTGTCACCCAGCCATCCATGCCAGGAGAGCAGGGCTGTCCTGGCTGCTCACATCAGCTTCCCAGGCCCTGCCCCAGGCGCTTACCTGTGGCCCCAGGGATAACCCGGCACCACAAGCAGGACAGCTAGCAGAGGGTCCCAGGACATTATGGATCTAAAAGTGGTGTTGGGACCTCCAAATCTGCAGTTGTCGGAAGTGAGGGTGGCTTTGCATAGACTGCCCTTTATAAACTTCCTAGTTGGCTAAACTCTCATGGAGGACTGTCACAGGAAACAAAGCACGACAGACGAGGAGCCAGATTGCGTGGGGCTGTGGGAAGGACTCTGACTTTTTGCTTTGGGTGTTTTGTTTTTACTGTACTGGGAGGGGAACCTAGGGTGCCCCACCACTCAGCTGCATACCCAGCCCAGACTCTAGCTTTTACCTGGGGGCTGTGGAGGACCGACAGACTGGTTTTTTTTTTTTTTTTTTTTTTTTTTTTTTTTTTTTTTTTTTTTTCTTTTTTCTTTTTTCTTTTGGCAGGTCCTGCTATGTAGCCCAGGCTGGCCTGGAGTGGACAATTCTCTTGCCTCTGCCTCCTGAGCGCCCAGACTTGCTTTTGTGGTGAATGAATCTATCTGTGAAGAATGGAGTGAAGGAGGCAAAGTCTGAAACACTGGAGTCGTTGGACTAGAGTAGTCTCCTGAGCGAGAGATGAGAGCAGCTCAGCCCAGGCAGTGGCAGGCATAGCAGCCCCCGGGGCTTGCCTCAGTGTTGGGTAGGGGTGAGGGAGAGAGAGGAGATGAGGAGGCCCTAGGCCTTGGCCTGTGGCAGAAAGGCAGAGCCCTTCTGAGATAGTGGGACAGGATTGCTGGGGGGCACGGGTGGGCTTGGAGTGGGCACTTGGACACGTGAGCCTGGAGTTTGGGGCGGGGTGTGGACCAAGCTGTGCTTCTAACAAGTATCCAGCTACAGATGGTCTCCCTCCCCAATGATTGCCCATCACCTGCTGACAGCCCTCGGGGGCTCCACCTTCAGGAGGAAAGAGGAAGCAGATGGGATGGCCAGCAAGGATGAGAGAGATCCCCCAGAATCAAACTGACATTGGAGATCAGAGGTGGCGACCAGCTGTTTGAAATGATGCCTGGACTGTTCAGGAAGATGAGAGCTGAGCCCAGACTTGTAGTTTTGCCTTGCATAGGGGGACTAGTTGGGATGGAGGCCTAAAGATGAGGGGAGATGATGGGAGGGGCTGGGCTAGCCAATCCTGGATAATCCTCCCCTGAACATGGCAGAGAAGGGTGGTGTCTTAATCCATTTTCTGTGACTATGACAGAATCCCTGAGCCTGAGTGATTTATAAAGAAATGAGGTTTAGGCCAGGCATAGTGGCTCATGCCTGTAATCCCAGTAACTCAGGAAGCAGAGGCTGGAGGATCACAAGTTCTAGGCCAGGGACAGCCTGCATTACATAGCAAGACCTGTCTCAAGATAAAAAAAAATTTTAAGTGGGCTAATTGTACTCATGAGGAATCTGTACATGGACCAGGAGACAGTTGTTCCAACAGAACAAGGAAATACTACTTGGTTTAAAGTCGGGAAAGGTGTGTCTCAGGGTTGTGTCCTTTCACCACAACTCTATGCTGAGCAAATAATCTGAGGAGCTGCACTTTATGAAGAAGAACACGGCATCAGGACTGGAGGAAGACTCATTAACAACCTCCATTATGCAGATGACAGAACTTTCTTGCTGAAACTGAAGAGGATTTGAAACATTTCCTGATGAAGATCAAAGAACACAGCCTCCAGTATGGATTGCTCCTCAATATCAACAAAACAAAAATCCTTACAACTTGGTCAGTATGCAGCTTCACAATAAATGGAGAAAAGATTGAGGTTGTCCAAGATTTTGCTTTACTTGGTTCTGTAATTAACATGCATGGAAGTAGCAGTCAAGAAATCAAAAGACACATTGCATTGGGAAAAGCTGTTGCAAAAACCTCTTTGAAGTGTTGAGAGGTAAAGATGTCACACTGAAGACAAAAGTGCACCTGACTCATGCTGTGGTAGTTTTAGCCACATCATATGCTTGTGAAAGCTGGACAGTGAATAAGGGAGACTGGAGAACTGATGCTTTTGAATTATGGTGCTAGAGATGAATATTGAATATACCATGGACTGCGAAAAGAGCCAACCGATCTGTCCTAGAGGAAGTGCACCCAGAGTGCTCCTTGGAAACAAGGGTTACTTGACTGCATCTTACATATTTTGGATGTGCTCTCAGGAGGGACCAGTCCCTGGAGAAGGACATCATGTTTGGGAGAGTGGTGAGTCAATGAAAACAATGAAGACCTGCTACTAGATGGATTGACACCATGCCTGCAACAATGGGCTTAAACATAGAAAAGATCATGTGCCTGGCAGTGTTGGAGAGTGTTTCATTCTGTTGTACATAGGGTTGCCATGAGTCAGACCTGACTTAACAGTACCTTAACAACAATAAGGGGTGCAGCTCAGTGGTAGAGCACTTGCAAAGTATGTGAGAGGCCCTGGGTTCAACCTGCAAATACTGCAGAAGAAGAAAGGGAGAGAGAGAGGGAGGAAGGAAGGAAAGAAGGAGGGAGGGAAGGAAGGAAAGAAGGAAGGAAGGAAGGAAGGAAAGAAGAAAGGAAGGTTGGTTTATTTTAACTCACAGTTACGGAGGCTGGAAGTCCAAGACCAGCTGGCAGCATCGGTGCAGGCCTTGCACTGCTCCAACTCAGGGCAGAGGCAGAAAGGCAAACAGGTGTGTGAAAAGAGCAGAGAGGAGAGGCAGCCTCACTCCTTTGTCTTCTTAATCCAGTCCTGGCAGAAAGGTGTGAACTCTTTGTAACTGCCTAATCACCAGAAGGAGAAGGGCCTGGCAATCCACTCCCAAGGCAATCTCGAAACAGCCATTGAAAACCCTATGAGGGTCGCTATGAGTCGGATACTGACTCGACGGCACTTAACAACAACAATCACCGGAAGGTCCCCCCTCCCAACACCATCACGATGTGAGTCAGACTTCAGCACATGTTGTGGAAGGAACGTCCTTAGTCAAACCACAGACCACGGGGACAGCTAAGGGGCAGATGGAGCGGACAGCTCAGCTCCTATTTTGACAGTGCTACCCAGGAAAGATGCGGGGCAGGAGAGGAGGGAGTGCCACAGTCCAGCTACCGCAGGGTCCAGGGGTCCCGAAGGCAGGTAGGGAGTCAGCGATGGAAGACAGAGACACAGCAACTCAGAGGCAGTGTGATTCTGTTTATTGAACAGCAAGCAAGAATTTTTATAATTTCATTTTTAGCTAACAATTATGCTTTATGGTTACAAGAGCAGAATGTGCTAAGTAAGAGTCACACAGATGAGTGATTATGGTAAAACAGCAGTTTCCTTAGAAAGGTCAGCATGAACTTTTGATTGTCCTGGGTTAATCGCCCAGGTGTTTTATTTTAAGCAAGAGCTAGACAATCTATTTTAAGAATTTAAAACCTAAGAGCTATAATTTTAAGTGGGCAACATTTTTTATAATATCTATTAATACCCCGTAGAATGGCTTTCTTTTGGAGCAAGCCCTAAATTTCTGGGGACTGGTGGGTGGCAGGGGAGATGCACCAGAGGGCCATTTCGTAGTGGGAGCAGGGAGGAATTTGCCCTGATGTTCTCGTCTGGCAAAGTTAGACACAGAGTCAGGAACCGGGAAGAAAGTGTGAAGCTATCTTCCAGGGGGACTGCAACCTGGATGGACACAAGGAGTGGAGCAGGTAGAGGGTGGCCAGGGCTCCTGAGCCCTCCTAGCATCTAACCCTGGAAGGTGAAGCCCCTTCCCTGGTGTGTTTCCAGGTAGCAGTTTTGTTTGGTTTGGTTGGTGCCGTGGAGTCATGTCCAACTCATAGCGACCCTCACAGGGTTTTCAATGGCTGACCGTTTTGGGATTGCCTCGGGAGATTGACACATCGTTCTCCCATTATTTATGGTGCTGGGAATCGAACCTGGGACCTCAGAGACTGCAGAGTGGTGCTCTACCAACTGAGCTAAATCCTAGCCTTCCAGGTAGCAGTAGAGTCCGGTTTATCCAGGACCGGAGCTGGGCAGAGGTGTGGTGTGGAGGAGGGTGGCTCCCAGCAGTAGGCCCAGTGAAACATGGGGAGCCCATGAGTGTGAAGCAGGGCCCCCAGTGTAGGCATCTGCAATGGGGGATGTGGACTGTGGATGCTAGGGCCCAGCAGTGGATGGCAGATGGCAGGCCCCGGTGATCCTGGCCTGGTGAAATTATTTAGAGGGTCACATCCTGGATTATGTCAGGGAAATGATGTCAGCTTTCCATCCGTGTAACCAAATACCTGAGGAAATTTTGTTTAAGACTTTTCAATCCAGCATCACCTGGCTCGTTTGGTCCTGGGCTGCGCTGATGCACAACATCACAACCAGGAGCAGGCAGCAGGGCAGAGCTGCTCACCTCTGATGGCCAGGAAGCAGAGAGAGGGGGACAGAGGGCAGAACTTCCCCTTCCAGGGCCCATGCCCAGTGACCTCCCTCCTCCAACCAGGCCCCTTCCTAAAGCTTCCCCCACCTCCAGCAGCCCAGGACACTGTGACTCCATCCATGGACTAATGAGGTCAGAGCCCTGGTGACCCAGTCACCCCCCCAAAGGCCCCATTTCTGAATACAGCTGCACTGGGCGCCAAGCCCTCAACACAGGAGCTTTAGGGTGACAAGCCTGATCCAAACCATCACAGAAATCAAAACAGAAAAGGATAGAAAATATTAGGGCATTGCACAGAATTAGAGTGTGTATTAAATCATGAAACTTTCCCTCCATATATATGGGTGTGTATATGTGTGTGTATACATACGTGTGTGTAATATATAATATGTATAATACATATATGCCTGCAGCTGTAGCCCTGTGGCATCTGATCCCATCAGATCTCGGAAGCTAAGCAGGGTCGGGCCTGGCTAGTACCTGGATGGGAGACCGCCTGGGAACACCAGATGCTGCAGGCTTGGGAGAAGGACCCGGCAACCCCCTCCCAAAAATCAATCTGCCATTGAAAACCCTATAAACAGCAGAGAAGCACTGACAATAGTGTTCCCCTGTTGTACAAAGGGTTGTTATGAGTCGGATACTGACTCGACGGCACCTAACAACAATAAATACATATAATATGTACTGGATCACAAAGTAATCTTTTAAATTATTTTTATTACAAAATATGTACAAGTTGTGTATCCCTTATCCATTATGCTTGGGAGCAGAAAGGTTTTGGATTTTGGAAATTTTAAAATATTTGCATATTTGAGAGATCTTAGGGAGGGAACTCAAATTTAAACAAGAAATTTATCTGCATTTCTTATACATATGGGCTGGGATTTAGCTCAGTTGGTAGAGTGCCGCTCTGCAGTCTCTGAAGTACCGAGTTCAATTCCCAGCACCACAAAAACGGGAGAAGGACATGGCAACCCACTCCCGAGGCAATCCCGAAACAATCAGCCATTAAAAACCTTATAAGGGTCACTATGAGTTGGACACGACTCGACAGCACATAACAACAACAACAACATACATATGGCCCAAAAGTAATTTCATACGAGATTTTTAGAGGGCCTGTGTTTTGGCTGTGACTCATGACATGAGGTCAGGTGTAGAATTTTCCATCAGTGGCATCACATCAGCACTGAAAACATTTCAGATTTGGGGGCATTTCAGAATTTGCATTTTCAGATTAGGGATGCTGAACAAGTATAGCAAAGTTTACGATTTTTGCAATTTTTAAATGTATTATTCAGTGACATTAAGTATATTCATGTGGTTGTACAATCACCTCACTGTTTTCACATCTTGTCATCACCCCAAACAATATCTTATACTTAAAATGTAATGGGCGCCAGGCGCAGTGGCACACGCCTGTAATCCCAGCGGCTCGGGAGGCAGAGGTGGGAGGATCGCAAGACCAGAGGCAGTCTCCGTAACTTAGCGAGACCCTGTCTCAAAATAAGTAAAAAAAAAAGAAATGCGCTGGAGGCACAGCTCAGTGGTCCAGCACTTGCAAAGCATGGAGGCGCGAGGCCCTGTGTTCAACCCCCAGTACCGCAAAAAAAAAAAAAAAAAAAAAGTAATGGATAACACGGGTCATGGTTAAAAACATTTCAGGCCAACTAAATACACAAAAAGATGTGCAATTACTAGGAAGATGGAAAGTAACATCACAGTATGAAACTACCTCACACCCATTAGGGTGGCGACTATCAAAACAAAAAAGAAATGGTGCAGATGTGGAGAAATTGGAACTCTGGTTCACTGTTGATGTGAATGTACAATGGTGCAGCCACTTTAGAATAAATGTAGAACTACTACAAGATCCAGCAATTAAAAGAATTAACAGCAGAGTCTCTAGGAGATACTTACACAAACGTGTGTAGCAACATTATTCACCATAGACAGAAGGTGGAAGCAGATCAAGTGACCATAAAGAGATGAATGGATAGAATATTATCCAGCCTTAAATTGGATATCATGGCACACACCTATAATCCCAAGGACTTGGAGGGTAGGAGGATCTGAGATTGAAGCCAGAGGCCTCAAAGGCCAGAGAGAGATACTGTGAAAGGAAGGTGGGGGGACAGAGGGAAAAGAAAGCAAGCTGGACATGGTGGCTCACACCTGTAATCCAGCAACTGGTGAAACGGAGGCAGGAAAATCACAAGATTGAGGCTAGAGGCACCTGTGTAACTTAAGAAGACCCTGTCTCAAGATAAAAAACCCATTATAAAGATCTTCGTGTTGCTGAGTTGTGCACCTAACTCATTACTTCTTGTTGTTAGGTGCCGTCGAGGGGATGCAACTCAGGGGTAGAGTGCTTGCAAAGCATGTGCAAGGCCCTGGGTTCACCCCAGTGAGAGGCCTAGGTTCACCCCCAAGTACTGAGAAGAAGGAAAAAATTATCCAGCCCTAGAAGAGAAAGAAATTTTAACACATGCTAAAGCATGGATGAACCTTAAGAATATTACGCTAAATGAAACAAGTCACAGAAACACTCACAAAAACGCTAATTGATTCCATTTATAGGAGGTACCTGTTATTGATGTTGTTAGGTGACATTGAATCGGTGTCCGACTCATAGGGACCCAATGTACAACAGGCAAAACACTATTGGCAGTGCTTCTCTGCTATTCACAGGGTTTTCAATGGTGGATTGATTTTTTTGGAAGTGGGTTGCCAGGTCCTTCTCAGAAGCCTACAGCACCTGGTGTTTCCAGGCAGTCTCCCATCCAAGTACTAACCTGGCAGACCCTGCTTAGCTTCCGAGATCTGACACACGGCTACAGCTGAGTAGTCAAATTGATAGAGAGAAGGAATGGTGGTTGCGCAGAGATGTGTGTGGAGTTATTGCTTAATGGGAATAGAGTTTTAGTTTATCTTTGAATCATGACAAAATTAGGATTTTTTTTCTCAACAAAGGGCAGGCTGAGGAAAAGATATTTGCTATTTACCAACAACCCATGGTTTAATTTTAAATATTAAGAAAATCAACGGAATCTTGAAAATTCACAAGAAAAAGGAAACCCAAAGAGACTTGAAGTGGCCAACAGTTAATGAAGAGGTACTGAAACTTATCTGAAAAATCCATCTTAAGGTGATCATGAGATCCCACTTAGCAGCCTGGGAGTTCGTAAAAGCAGGGAGGAATCAGTAGGAAGAATTGCTAAGTAGATGGCAACGAATGTGTTAACAGGCAAATATGCAGCTGCTAAGTAATGAGTTTGGGAGAAGGACCCGACAATGGGAGAAGGACCCGACAATGGGAGAAGGACCTGGCAATGGGAGAAGGATCTGGCAATCCACTCCCAAAAATCAATCCGCCATTGAAAACCCTATGAATAGCAGAGAAGCACTGACAATAATGTTTCTCGTGTTGTAGGTAGGGTCGCTATGAGTTGGATACCGACTCGACGGCACCTAACAAGAACAAGTAATAGGTGCACAACTCAGCGACACGGAGATCTTTATAATGGGTTACAGTAAATGTTAACATGTATTAAAATGTTATATACATTGTGACTCTGAATAGTGCTTTTAACTGTGTAATTAAAAAACCCACTTAAAGAGAACTGATGTGGGACCAAGTAAATAACGGCATTACAAGCACACACGCGAGCGGAGCGCGGTGGCGCACGCCTGTAATCTCAGTGACTCAGGGGCAGGGGCAGAGGCAGGAGGATCGCAAGTTCAAGACCAGAGGCACTGTGTGTAATTTAGCGAGACTCTGTCTTAAAAAGTAAAAAGAAATGGGTTGAGAGTGCAGCTCAGAGGTCCAGCACTTGCAAAGCATGCAAGCGTGAGGCCCTGGGTTCAACCCCCAGTACAGCAAGGAAAAAAAAAAAAGGAGCACGCGTGGGACGCAGTTGCGAGCACGGAGAGGCCGTGCGCCGGAGGGTCCGTCCGATTTAGGGGTTCCGGACTAATTAGAGTCCAGGTGCAGGTCTGAGGGTCGTAGAGTGGCTTGGAGAGTTCAGAGCAGGTGGTCGGGACCGGAGAAGGCGGAGGACCCCGCAGCCTGGGGACCCGGTTGCGGAGAGGTCGGGCCAGGTAAGGCCCCGCGGGGCGCGTGACCCGACTGCACGCTGCCTTCTGCTGCCGCTCCCTGAACGCGGCCCAGAGCGCAGACGGGCTGGCCACGCACCGGCCTGGCCAAAGGAGCTGCGGGTCCAGCACGTTCCCGGCCTACCCTCGAAGGCCAGGATGCGCGCGTGAGAAGCGGACTTCCCGGGAGGCGTGACACCCGCACCCTGCAGCACCCGCGCGTGCCTGCTTGCGCCTGCGCTCTGCACTCCTTGCGAAGCCTGCCCGCCCAGGACCCGCTCCTCCCTTTTGGCCCCGCCCCCGCGAATCGCGGTCCTTACAGGCTGGCTCCCAGGCCGTGCCCGGCGGGCCAGCCAATGGGAGTGCGGCGCGCCCTGCAGCACGTGCGACCCCGCCCCGCCCGGCAGGGTGGGCGCCGGCCCGGTGTGGCCGCGCTGGGTAGGGACGCGCACGAAGGGACGGAGAGAGGGCGGGGAGTAGGCGGGGTGGCGCGCTGATTGGCCAGCGCCGCTTTCCACGGCCGTTAACGGCGGCTGGGCCGGGCCGCCGCTGCAAAACAAAGGGCCGGCGGCCCGCGGGGCGGCGGTGGCGGGAGGATGCCTCGCGCCCTGCTGAGGCGCCAACAGCCGCAGCGAGTCCCGGGCCGCGCCGGGGCCGCCGGAGAGCCGAGCCCGCGCTGACCGAGGCCGGGGCCGGATGGGCGCTGCGGGCCGGGGCTCGGACCGCCGGGCGGCCGTGAGTACTGGCGGCCGCGACACAGTTGCGCGGGCGGTTACTTTGTGACGACCCCAGGCTCCCGCGGCCGCGGGCGGCCGGGAGGCACCTGTTGGGAGGGCGGGGACGCCGGCGGGCGGACCCCTCGACTTTTATGTTATGCTCTGGTTTTTTGATGGGTTATTGATTCACTCCGATCGGAAACCGAACACAAAATCTAATCTTTTGATTTTTCTTCCTCTCTTTTCTCTCCACCTCCCTCCCCGCAATGAAAAGATTTATGGAAAGCGAACTAGGTTCCTAGTGATTATTGTTTTTCCCTCTCCCTTAATAAAACAAAACCACCCACAACTGTAAAGAGAAATGAGGACAAAAGATTTCTCCAGTAAAAAAATTGTTTATTTTTTCAAGTTGCCCACATGAAAAGCATAACTAAAATGAATTGCCCTCATAGCTTACCACTTGTGGCACTAGGCTTTATTTTTATTTGTTTTATTTATCGTAGTGCTGGAGGATTGAACCAGGGCCTCGCACATATTTTGCAAGTGCTCTACCACTGGGCTGCACCCCGTGCCCATTTTAAAATTTTTATTTTTATTTTGAGACATGGTGTCGCTAAGGTACATAGGCTGCCTCTGGGCTTGAACTTTCAATCCTCCTGCCTCAGCCTCCTGAGTCGCCAAGATTACAGGTGGTGGCATCCAGCTGGCACTAGGCTTTATTAATGCTGAGATTGCAAAAGCCTGAACTTCAAAAACAGATACTAAGTAGGAGGCCCCCCCTCTTCCATGCCTGCCACAAATTGACATCTTTGTCATCCAAATTATGTGCTAAATTCTAGAATAGGTAAGCAGGCTAAAATTCTATTTCAGATAGATGATGGACATGGAAGATATGTTTCCCCACTCCAAGACCTTGCAGTTCAGTTGTATTTCTTCCATCTCTGGCTATTTGAAATGTACCTACCTTAACCTGCTGTGGCTTGGCGGAGAATACTCTTTCAGCCCACTAGTCCCTCACGCTCCCAGCCTCTTTCCATGGCCTCAAGGCCAGATTTAACCTCCTTTGGGAATCTTTCCAAGCCCTTCACCTGAGCAGTCTGTCTTCTCCCGTCACCTGAACACCCTTCAGCCTCTGCTGTGTTCCAGTAGGTGTTAACAGGTTTACTGAGCACCTGCCCTGCGTGGGCCAGGAACCACTGGGTTTGATCCTGGCACCACTGAGTCTGCTGGTTCCCCACCCTACTGTGGGGGCTCTTGGGGACCCACTCAAGTGGGGACCGGCTTGAGGAATGCTGAGGGGCTCTCCCAGACCTTTGGGGCCCCTCTCTGATGCCCCATTGGTCGCAGTATCCTCCTCTTCAGGGACCATGGCAAGTTCCCACTTTACCAAGGATGTGTAGAAGCACTGGGTCTTGCCCAGACCAGGCACTTAAAAAGAGAATAACCTACTGATCTTAGTTACCAATCTGAACAATAGTCTTTATGGTTTGCGTTTGTTTTTTGGTGCTGGAGATGGAGCCCAAGGCCTCATACATGCTAGGCCACTGCTCTCACACTGGCTCTAACCCAGCCCCTGCTTTTTGTTTGTTTGTTTGGGGGGATTTTTAGTACTGGAGAGTTATACCCAGATCCTCACACATGCTTGTTGCAAGAGCTTCACCACTGAGCTATTACCTCTAGCCCATTTTTTGCTTTTATATTTTGAGACAGGATTTTGCTCAGTTACACAGGCTGCCTCTGGCCTCGAACTTCAATCCTCCTGTCTCTGCCTCTCCAGTCGCTGGGATTAAAGGGGTGCACCATTGCACCCAGCAGCCCATGTTTTTAAATAAACTTTTTTTGGGAAAACTTTAGATTTACGTAAAAGTTGCAAAGGAGCTGGGGACGCAGCTCAGCGGTAGAGCGTGTGCTAAGTGCGCATGAGGCTCTGGGGTCCATCCCCGGCACCAAAAATAAAACCAAAAAAAGTTGCAGAGACGGTTCTGGAAGTCCCACTGCTCATACTTGGTTTTCCTATGCTAAACCATCTCACATTGTTGTGGTGCATTTGTTCAAATTAAAGAAATGACCTGGGCCCATTCTTTAAACTCCATGCAGTTAAGTCTTTCCATTTTGAAGCACCGAAGTTGGCAAAGCTGTTTTTTTGTGTTGACACTAGTGTTCCTGTAACATTGTTCTTTGATTCCTCATTGTCTTCACTAAGTTCCACAGGCACCTGGGTCTAGGAGCAGGGATGGAGAGGGTAAAGGACTGTGCGGTTTTAATGTATTTTTTCCCCATGCAAGGGTGATAAATGCGCTGAATGTGATTTAGAAAGAAAGAAGCAGAAGCCTGCCTCATATGTTTGTTTATTTATTTGCAGTGTTGGGGATCTGGCCCAGGGCTTCCTGCATGCTAGGTAAATGCTTCCTCACTGAGCTGCACCCCCAGCTCGGAGTGAGAATTTTAACAAGGGATTTGAGTGGAGGTTGAAGAAAGTCCTGAACAGCTGAGACATGGAGAGCCCAAGCCTCTGGGGAGGGATGAGGAGATGGACTCGGGCAAGAAGTCAGGGTGTGAAATCAGTTCTGCCAGCCCAATGACATTCCTTCAGCAGGTGGTAAGAAAAGGGCAGCCTGGAGCCAAGCCACGCTATCCGCACCCCTGGAAGATGTGAAGAGCCCCTTCTACCCCATCATTCAGCAGCCCCGTAGGTACCTGGAGGTCAGGATTCCTGGTGGCGTTTGTGAGGTGTTGCACTTGCCCATCTTCTGCCATTCTGTCTTGAGGCCCTTGCCAGGCATTTAAACCAGAGCTTCAAACCTACAAAAAGAATTGTATTCAGTTCGGGTGTGGGATTGATACATTAAAATCTAGAGAGTTCAGGTTTCAGTCCTGTGTGAAGAGAGCAGGGCTTTAAACCAAACCTGAACCCAAACTCTGAAACCATTCTGGTTCAAGCATTTTTAAAATTTTTTCTGAACCCATAACTGAACGCCAACCCAGTGAAAAATTGGGTTTGGCTCAGCTTTTAATGTAGTTTTTTGTTTGTTTGTTTGTTTGTTTTGTAAATTTTTTTTATCATTAGCTATTTTAAAATTGAGACAATTTTATTCATCTGTCTACACATAGGATTACAATTTTTTGAGATTTGCAGTCCTGATTTAAATTGTGACCAGGGATCACTCTCCCTTAACATCTCCTGTCACTCTCTAGACCACCTTGTGAATTGCATATCACCATATTTTTCAGATAATGTAAAGGATTAGCTCGAAGTCCCAGATCAACAAATATGTGGCACGTTTTTTATCCCACGCCAGGAAGCCTCTCAAAGCAAGTCAAACCCTTTTTCGGCTAGTGCCAGGGGTGACTTTGTCTGTCTTGACAAATGTCACCTGCTCGCTCCCTTATAGTGCGGGCTGTCTTCCCAGAATCCCTGGCACACATTCCCTTGAGTGCCGAGCACCCTCCTGCTGCCTCTTTGAGTCTCTGACTTTTCCTTGCCCCAAGGCAGGGCTTTGAATGTTTGATTACATTTTATTGAGCATGTGATTAAATAAAACAGTTTAAAATTCCCAACCTCTTTTCCTCCTCTTCCATGCAGCCTTCTAGGGCAATCTGTGTGCAGTTCCTACAGTGTGCCCCTCCTTTGCAAGGAAATGAGGGTCCCAGGACAGGGGGATGGGGGAAACTGTGTTACTAGTGGTGGGAGTTAGAAGGAGTGTTTTGCACATTCTTTGAAAAGAAAGGCCCAGTGTGAACATGTTGCCAGTATCCTGTTGGTCATGGAGGATACAGGGCTGGGGCTGGCAGGAGGAGAGATGGGGACCCAGGCTTGAGGGCAGAGGTGACTGGACCACTGGGTGGTGCAGGTGCCAGATTCCCTCCGAGTCCATGGCAGGCCGTGGGAGTGTTGTCTTTGACTACCTATGTGAGGGCCGCCTCCCTATGGGCCTTGTGCTCCCCTAAGGCTGCAGTGCCCGAAATTGGGGGAAGCTTGGCATCCTGTGACTCAAGCAGGGAGGAAGGGGATGTGTATGGAAAGGGAAGCTGGTGCTGCCAAGAGCAAAGTGGACCTGTGCTATGGCCTTTTGACCTGAATCCTTCCAGAGCTTTCCATGCCTGTGAGTACGGGTCTGTGATTTGGGTTTCTGTTTGTTTTTACTTTTTGTGTTGGGGACTAAACCCAGGGTCTTGAACATGGCAGGCACTGAGCTGCACCCCTAGCCCTGTACAGTGAGTGTGAATGGTCAGCGCTCACAGTGGGCTTGAAAACATAAAGGTACAAAAAAAACAGTTGGTGAGAAGGATGCGCCTTCTCTGCCCTGCCTTGCTCTGGCCTGGAGCCCTGCCTGGCATGGGCTTTGGTGCATGGTTCTGAGGCCGTTGGGCCAGCCTCTCAGTTAGATATGGCTAGACTTGTGTGGCTCCACATGAGGGGTTATTATAGGCAGTCTGGTGGCCACTTTGCTCCTGTTACTCTGCACCTGTATGAGCCAGTGTGATGAGAAGCTCGTGGCATGGCCCCACCAGGCCCCATGTGCCAGGGAGTGCTGGGTGCTGCCACCCGTGCACCCCAGTGTCCCCTCGCCAGGGTGCCAGCAACTTCCTTTTCCCTAAGAGACAGAGTCCTGCTATGTTAGCACACTAGCTTCTCACTCTGGGCTCCAGCGACCCTCCCGCCTCTGGCTCCCAGGGAGCCAGAACTCCAGACAGGCACCGCCCCTGGCTCTGGCTCCATTTTCTTCTGCACCACAGCCACCTCCTGGGGCAGACATTTCTTGTTCCATGAGTTGGCTCCTCGCTCTGTGTGGTGGCAGTGGCCTTTGCCGCGTTGCCATCCCTCGGTTAGCACCTCAGCAGGAGGAAGGAGGCTTGGGCAGCCCTGTCCTGAGCTGCTTGGGGAGGGAGGCTGTCCTCGCTAGCCTCCAGGAGTGCTTCTCTCCCCTTCCTGGGGAGATGACCTGATGTCCTGGGGCTCCCTTTTTTGGTGAGCTTTACATGGCAGGGCCATGGGGGCAGCCGCTGCATCTCTCTGAGCGCTATTTTCATTCCTCTGCTCTCTGGAACCTTGTCCCTCTGGCCCACCAGCAGCTTCACAGCTAAGCCTGCCAGACACCCAGGGCTGCAGCCTCTGACACTGCTCTGCACACTCTTTGTGTGCCTGGAGGCCACCCGGAAGGCTCTGCCTGTGAATTTAAGGGGGGACCCAGCTTACCTGCTGGGTAGTGCTAGAACAAAAGCAAACCATGGAAGGAGAGGACAGGGGTGCCTGTGGCCCACAGGCAGTCAGCACCCATCTCATTAGGTGTCAGACACTGCTGGGGGCAGAGCACAGTGGACACACCTGTAACCCCTCTGAGGCAGAGGCAGGAGGGTTGCAAGTTTGAGGCCAGAGGAAGCCTGCATAATTTAGGCCCTGTCTCAAGAGAAAATGTGAAAAATGGGCTAGGGGTGCAGCTTGGTGATAGAGCGCTTGCCTAGCATGCGGGAGGGCCTGGGTTTAGCCCCAGAGGACTGAAGAAAGAAAAAGCTACTGGAGCTTGGTTTTATTCCTTAGTGTTTCTGTCTTTAGAAGTGTGGTAACTATACCATATGGACATGGGCCTGATTCACAGTCTATTAAAATAATTGTGTGTGCTTATTTTAGGAGAGACTTCTGGACTCCAAAAATTGTTCTTGCTCAAAAAAATTACCCCACAGCAGTATCAGAGAGAAAATAGAGACACTTAAGGAACGCCACTTTGGCATCCGATCCTATCAGATCTTGGAAGCTAAGCAGGGTCGGGCCTGGTTAGTACTTGGACAGGAGACTGCCTGGGAACAGGTGCTGTAGGCTTGGGAGAAGGACTCGGCAATCCACTTCCATAAAACAATCTGCCATTGAAAATCCTATGAATAGCAGAGAAGCACTGACAATAATGTTTTGCCTGTTGTATGTAAGGGTCACTACAAGCCAGACACTGACTCAACAACACCTAACAACAACAAGAAGGAAAGAATAATAAGCCTGACCCTGTGGTGTGAAGCCTCAGGAGGCTGAGGCAGGAAGATTACAAGTTCAAGGCGACAGGCACCCTGTCCAATTTAGCAAGACCTTGTCTCAAAATATAAAGAGACTGAAGGTGCAGCCCTGGGTTCAACCCCCAAGTAGTGCAAAAACAAAAAAGAAAGAAAGAAAATAATAGTACATATCCAAGGCATGGAGGCAGGCTTCTCAGGAGAGCGTTTCTCCCTTTTGCCATCTTTTACAAGATAATGAAAGGACTGGGAACTTAGCTCAATGATAGAGCACTTGCTTAGGATGCACAAAGCCCTGGGTTCAATGCCTAGCGTTGAAAAAAAGTATAATTTATAAATAATGAAGATTAATAATAAAATGGACATCTGTGAAACCATGACCAACTTTGAAACTGAGATCTTCCTTGGTGGCTTTGCCACCTGGCTCTCCTCTGCCCTATCATCAGAGTTCTGAGGTTCTCTGGTGGAAGGACAAGAGATCTGTGCTAGAAATTTAGGTAACAGTGCTGATGGAACTTGGTCCGAGGGGTTGCTGACTCAAAAGTGGGGTACTCTATTCTAGCATGTTCCAGGGGCTAAATTTTTTCTTCCAAAAGATCTGCAGTTGAACATTCATGGCATTTAAAAGTTTAAAATAAACAGAAAACCCTTGCAGTTTTGCCACTTATAAAAGTACTTTCCCACTGGGCATAGTGCCACATGCCGTCATCCCAGTGACTTGGGAGGCTAAGGCAGGAGGATGGAGAGTTCGAGGCCATCCTGGTCTGCATAGCAAGTTCCAGGCCAGCTGGAATATATAGTGAGACCCATTCTCCAAAAAAAAACCCCAAAATATGATTTAATTTTTTGTTTTAGTTGTTTAATTGGATTAAGGCATATTATTCTTTAATGATATATTAGATTCTATTTGGATTATTTAGAATTTTTTCATCCTAGTTCATGAGAAGCCTGCAGCTGTAGCCCTGTGGCATCCGATCCCGTCAGATCTCGGAAGCTAAGCAGGGTCAGGCCTGGTTAGTACCTGGATGGGAGACCGCCTGGGAACACCAGAAGCTGTAGGCTTGGGAGAAGGACCTGGCAACCCCCTCCCAAAAATCAATCTGCCATTGAAAACCCAATGAACAGCAGAGAAGCACTGACAATAGTGTTTCCC